>CAIGQZ010000276.1:1606808-1642937 GCA_903798205.1 Danio tinwini
AAAATACAGACAGTGCAAATACAACGACAGTGTAAAATACAGACAGTGCAAATACAACGACAGTGCAAAATACAACAACATACTCACAAAAAACAAGACAGTGTAAATTTGAGCTGCTAAATGTGAGGGCATTTTCAACATGACTCGATTAGAATCATCAGGTTATTGTGGGACGATCCATTTGATGGAACCTGGCAAAGAGGAATGACACAAGCTCACAGACAGACAGTCCAGCTTTTCTCTGTACGCAGTTACAATCATTACGCAATAAATCGCAGTAGTAGATGGCGAAATGTCTCCGAGCGGTCAGGACGGAGCATCTGTAAGCGAGCAGGGAAGGGAAAACAACATGGCAGCGGGTATTAGGATGTAAATGAATTCATCAGAAATATCTGTCCTTAATCTTGGCAACATTTCCTGGACTTCAAAGGCTCCCCCGCAGGAGAGCTCTGAGTCATGCGGCACTTATTATTTATGCACTTTAGCAGATCTGTCAGTCAGCTGTTGGAGAGCAGCCAATTAATAATTCCTCTGTTTTCTTTCGTTCTGTGTCTCTTTTATGCGATCATAGCCCGTTTACACTGCAAGCCTTTTCAAAACATGTCAACATGTCTTTGTTCTCTCTCTCCCTCACGCAGACTAACAAAGCGGTGACTAAAGGGGACTTTCACCATGCCAGCTCCAGCTCCAGACGCGCGCTCTTCCTCGCCGTCCTGGCCATCACCATCGGGACGGGCATCTACGTGGGTGTGGCGGTGGCCCTTATTGCATACCTCTCCAAAAACAATCACTTGTAGCCTTCCCATACCCAAGCCACTCTTTCCTTTCAGCGCTCCGGTTCATCAGCTTTTTTGGGAAAACAATTGTCAAAGGTCGTGACTATGGGGCTCACCAGCAATGTGTTCCACCTCTGCACTTTCAATGGGAAAACCGTTTGTGTAAATGTCCTGATCACCTTTCTGCATTTTTCATGCGAACGTGCCGCCTCTACTATTTTTTTTTTTTGTTTGTTTGTTTTGTGCTGCATATCTAATACTGCACATATAATTCTGGCCAAGTTAAAGTCAATATGAAATTGAAGCGGACCTGATTTGGTTTCCTAAAGGGGCTATATGAAAGGATTTTCATGTATTCATTGTTTTTATATTATAGCCAATAATAAGCAGCTTATTATCAAACCTAATTATGGCTGCTTTGTATGTGTTTTTGCCGGGAAAATGTAAATGATGTTGAAACATGAACACATGAAACGAATGCTAACAGAGTGGGAGTATTTTCTATTTATATATACAGTAGAAAGTAAGGATGCACTGACATTAAACTTCTAGGCCAAAATCATCAAACATTCTGTATGCACTTGGCTGGAAAAAAATGCTTTGTAATAATAAATACTTTATTAAATAATATAAAGTGATTTTAGTGTGACTTTTCAAAATTGACCTCAATACCTTTTATGCTAAGAAAAACACAAGTTAATAAAACTGCATTTTATTGATTTTAAGGCTGATCTTGTGCGTCGAGTGATCGGTGTAACCCACTGCTCTTGCCTTGCACGTAGTTGTGCATTTATACTTCTGCATGCTGTTTGTGTTGCTCTGCAATAGGGATGCACCGTTCCCGATACTTAAATCGGATATTGATTCGATACCGCATATTTTGCTGGATTGGATATCGGCCAGCTGCTACTGATCCAAATCCGATCTTGTGCGTGTGCTATATTCTATGTAATATATAAGCCAACAATAGCCACGAAGGTAGCCTATTATAAGGCACTAGAAAGTTGTCATGTTGGACTACTATATCCATAATGTTCTGAAGCCATTTTATAGTTTAATGTGAAGCACAGATGAATATTCTCGTGCTTAAATTCAGTTCAGCACTTCCCGCTGCTGCGCCTGTCAATCATTCTCCATTAATTCACGATTCAAACTGTGTCCCGTTCATGACAAGACGAAAACCTTTCTCCAAGACGAATTGTTCCTGTCAATAGAAGTAATCGGTAGAGAAATGCATTTAGATATGCATTAAATGGGTTCATTTTGACCTGCAACATGGAGATCATTGCTGTTTTTAAATCATGTTGCGCTGGCATTCACAACACTGGAGTAGAGAGGGTTATTACCTGCTCTTCACACACAAAGTAGGCCTACCTGAAACTTTAAATAAGAAAAGGCTCAGTAATACATTGGACAGATCCTCAACGCACTGATTTCTCTCCTTTGTGCTGCTGTTTTAGAAGTGTCCGTATACCGGATGGCTGCACGCTGTGTCAGTGATGCAAGCGCTTCATTTAGGCACTGGCTGCAAAGATGTGACGTGCGCTGCTCCGTAAGATTATTCTTACAATAAGTTTCTGTTCTCGTATCCTTCCGACTAAGTTTATTCTTCCAAGGGGAATACTTTAAGTGGTGCGAATAGTTTGTTCAAAGTAGTTGATTAAATTAATAATAGTTAAACTGACTGCCCGGCGCATATGGATTGTCATTAACAGAAAATGATTTAGCCGAATAAAGGCTACTCTGAAACTGTGAATATCTCACTGTATTTTTTTATATATTAATACTTTATTTAACAGACCTGTTTGTCAGTTTGTGTGTTGAAGCATAAGCGGACCTTATTTTGAACTTCACCTCAAATATTCTTGTTTATTTTGTAGATAACTGACCAATAAAAATACATCAAAATAACCAACAAATTATACCAAACGAAATTCAACAAGATTTCTAAGAAAACATAATTTTTTAGACAAAAAAAATAATTTTTAGACATGCTTTTAGTTTCTCCATCTCACTCACGACGAGTTTAGGCGAGGGAATGTTTATTAAGTAAATCTGGCCTCAGATGGTTTAGTTTAGTCTGCTTCAAATCTGAAGGAAAATATCAGGCTTTGCTAAAAGGCTGGTTATTTTACCAACGATTAGGGTCAATAGTGGTAGCCTATTACAGATTTTAAAGAAAAATCTTAATATTAAAAAGGAAACATAAACTGAACCACAACAGATCATATCAATGTCATAACGAATGCTTAAATAATGTAACCCATAGTTTATAGCAAGCATCATGTTTTTAGTTAGTTAAGTTTGTTATTTTTAATAAAGAAGATATATTATTTGAGTTTATTACCAGAACTATAGAAACTGTATTGTTAAAAAAAAAATCAGCACAGTATCGGGATCGGATCTGTATCGGTCGATACTCAGAATTTTGGTATCGAGATCGGAACGGTTAAAAAAAATGGTATTGGTGCATCCTTACTCAGCAATAACACTTCTGAAACGCCAGCAGGCAGTACGTTTTCATGTTCCTCTGTGTCGATTGTCTTCACGAGTGTTTTTATTTTTTCTAAATTCTAAAAGTAGATAAAACTCGCTCATTCTCAAGGCAGGAACCGGCAGACATGCAACACATTTAATCATAAGGGAAACACAAAACAAAAGTTTCCATCTGGAGCTCCTTCATGGGACTTGACACTTGTAAACACTCGCTCCATCTGGCTCGCGACTATCAGCACCGCCCACACTGGTCACCTCTACCAAGCTGACCAATCACAGAGCTTGCGCTACATGTTGTTGAGACGTGTAGTTACATTTTTTGAGAGGTTTGCGTCGCCGCCAGCCATGGCAAAGGCTATTCGACGGCATGAATGCTGCACCGGAGCATACACGTGCACTTGATGCAGAAGTATAAATCAGCCTTTATTCTGCAATGTGGAAGTGCGCTCGATTTTGTGATTGTTTTAGAACTTCCAACTTAGTTGTCTATGGGAGAAATGACTAACAATAACAAACGGTAGAAAATATTTAAACTACTTTCTCTACAAACAGGTGTGTTCATGACTACATAAAAAGAAGAAGAATATCATAAGAACACATCAGTTTGCAACATGAACAAACTGTTTTTAACGTCTAAAAATCAATGGAACTGAATGAGATTGGAAGTCTCAAGCCAAAGACTCCAGTGGCTGTACGTGAAGAATAAGATCAATACGCTTATTTCACACGGTCACCATTTTAAAAAACGAAAGCGAGGCTGCAGTAGGAAGAAACCCATCAATTTAGGATTGGCAACTGTAAACATTGCATCAACATGCTGTGGACTACAAACCTCCAGCTGTTGCCATGATTTCAAAGAGCAGAAATGGTGTAAACATCACTTTAATATCATTCAGTTCAGTTTCTTTTAAACAATTAAAAGCATATTAGGCATCAAACTAAATCATAATCTCTTTCAGATTAATACACTTAAGTGTCCACTTGGCTTTAGTTCATGGCACCAGGTAAACACTGTGGAGACATTTCACTGCTTCATCAGCGGATCGCTCGTCTGTGAACTCGTTTACATCGATGGAGTGCGGTGAACTGATGACGTTCACAGCCAATCACAGTGATTTCTGTTGAGCACTGGTGAGCACAATGGCAAATCAGTGGTGTTTAAAAACGCACTCAACTTTGCCTTTTTAGTTCAGTACTGAAATTCAGTATCGTGTCTAATATAGTGAAAAAAGTCTAATATACTGTAGTGAAAGAATTGATTCATTAACTTGAGTTTGATAAATGGTATCTAAAACGTGTGTTTGGGAAAGAAAACGTTAGCTAACTAGTGCCATTTTTTTAACTTAGCTAAAAAATGAGGTCTGATATCTCTTTTTATTTTCACTATCCATTCAGAACAGACCTTCGGGTCACTCGAAAAGCGGTGAAATGATAAGTTCGTGTCACTTTCTCTTCGCTGATGAGATATACAGCCAGGTACACAACATTCCTGTGTGACTTCAGGCGATACTTCTGGGTTTCTTCCCACCGCAGCCTCGATTTCACTTTTAAAATGGTGGCTGCCTGAAATCAGCCTATTGCCAATAAAATTGTATTGCCAGTGAACAAATCGAAGGACTAATTTTAACAGCTTTGCCAGGACAAGAGCCGAGTACACCGCACAGTCATGTCCTGTCTGCACATTATTTGAAGGGACTTTACTTTTTTCGTAAGCATGTGTGGTTCATTGATAGATAAGTACACGTTTACATGAGCAGAATATACACAGAGCTGTTTTGAACTTTGACTGCGTCGCACAAGATAGTCAACTTTGTGCTCCGCTGCTCTTGAACTTGCTCTTGAACCTGGGATGGCACAAGCAATTGAAATGATTGGATTTCATAACGCAGTGATTTCTGCATTTATTGTGAAAGCCATTTCACACTGCTCAGTGGTTACGACTGGAGGGAGAGTGAAATCAGCGCGCTGAACACTGCTGGGCAGTGTGATGCAGCATAGCCTTGTTTTTTCCAGCTCATTTTTTCCAGCCCATTTTTCTCTTTTGGCCAAAAACTAAAAATGCCATTTCTGGCTGATAATTTTTGGTGACCAAAAATTCGGTGCATCCCTAATAGTAAGAGTTATCCTGTGTACTGCATGTCAGTGTGTCACGCACAGAAAGGATTCATTAAAAGGACATAATCAGATTTACAGTTAAAGTCAAAATACTATTCCTCCTGTGATTTTTTTTTTTCTTTTTTAAATATTTTCCAAATGATGTTTAACAGAGAAGGGATTTTTTTCAGTATTTCCGATAATATTTTTTCTTGTTGAGAAAGTCCTATTTGTTTTATTTTGACTATAATAAAACCAGTTATTAATTTTTTAAAACCCTTTTAAGGTCAATTTTATTAGCCCTCTTAAGCAATATTTTTTTTCTATTGTCTACAGAACAAACCATCGTTATACAATGATTTGTGTAATTGTCCTAACTTGACTAATTAACCTAGTTAAGCCTTTAAATGTCACTTTAAGCTGAATACTAGTATCTTGAAAAATATCTAGTAAAATATTATGTACTGTCATCATGGCAAATATAAAATAAATCAGTTATTACAAATGAGTTATTAAAACTATTATGTTTAGAAATGTGTTGAGAAAATCTTCTTTCCATTAAACAGAAATTGAAGAAAAAAAATACAGGGGGGCTAATAACACTGACATCAACTGTAAATCACATATAGTCTCAAATATAACTTTAATAAAAACGGTTGCCACTGTGTAATTTGAAATACTTTAGAAATCAACATGATGATGGTGTGTTGTGGAGCTTGTTCAAATGTTTCCACGTTGCTATGATCAGACGCTTTCTTTACGGTGCTTTTCTCACCACCAAATCGGTTGTGTTTATTTTGTTATCGAAATGAAAGTGTGCTACACATTTATATATTCATCATCTGGGTGTTTGTTAACAGCACACAGTATTTTTCAACCTGTGATGATACAATGAGCGCTATCTCACAGCAATTCATAACTTTTAGATTTAATGACTAATTTGTATGAATTCGTACGATGTCATTCGTACAATTTAATATGATCTTCTAATGACAGTTGGGTTTAGGTGTGGGGTTGGGTGCCATGCCTCCTTTTAAAAATCGTACAACTCATATGAATTCATACGAAATAGCCACTAAACTGACAAAACGTAAAATAGTTACGTTTTCTGGTGAGATCTGGCTGAATTGAATTCAGTCTCTTGTTTATTGCGTTTGTTGCACATATTGCGATATGTTCCAGTGATGTCCACTGGTGTCGCTAATAACAAGGTTTTTTGAATTCAACATATAGCCCCTTTAATGTACGTTTCTGCTCATATTTTGCACTTTTTTCCGAATATATCATAGGTGAAATCTTGCTGTACCACAAAAACTACTTTTTTTTTACCCAGTAGCATCAGCTAATGGATTGCCAGTTCAATTTCCAATTTATTAAATCAGAAGTCAGTTGCACCAGCTAGGCATGGACCGGTATAAGATTCTGACGGTATGATAACCTTGGATAAAAATATCACAGTTTCTCTGTATCACCGTTTTGTGCTCACTGCTCTAAAATATATTCTTTTTAACTGTCTGGCTTAAACAAACTAAACCTCTAAACCCATTTGAACACAATACATTTATTTAAAAAATATTTTTGAGCAGTAAACATGTCAGGCTAAATAATTAAAATGAGTCATTGACTTCTGCTGTCTTCATTTATTTAAAAACACTGATTTCTTTACAATTTAAAATGGCGTCTTTGGATATTTTTTCTGCTGGAGGTACTGTTGTCCTTAAAAAAAAAATCTTGCTTTACCTTGGCAACGGTATTACAAAAAATTTGGGCGTTATTAAAACCTTGACTTTTCTAAATCGCGGTATACTTTGAAAACGGTTATCGTCCCATGCCTAGCACCAGCTGTTTGTAAGCTTAGCAAACTTAACCTATTTGTGTTGTATAGTCAGTGTTACAACCAGCACAGGCTCATTGTGGATACATAGCCCTGTCTGCATTTCTGGAGAGGGGGTATTATGTAGCCAGAGGTACACGTGGCTGCATTTCCTCTTTAAAATAAACTATATGGGGCGGAATGATGTCGCAGACGGCTTCTGTTTTTTTTCACGTTACTAGCTAACCGCTTACCTCGATGTGGACCAGTGTGTGTGCCCAGTTTGTGCCCAGTAACTCGCCGCATATGTCTGCGGACTTGGGAGGCAGAGCGGAATTGACCATGACAACGGGGTTTGAGTCCAACGATGAACAGTTCCAGAAACCAGGTGAAACTAAAGCTAATAAATAAACAACAGGCTGAAAACATGGTGAAATCACAGCGACGGCATTTCTTTTTCACGATTGCTTTTGAAAACACTATCGGATGGGTTTAGGGAAGGGGTGGGTGGGTCAGTCGGTCAGTCATTGAGTCAACAGCAAGCTGGCCTCACCAAGGGGCTCACCAAACTTGTTCCTGGAGGTCCAGTGTCGTGCAGGTTTTAGTTCCAACCCTAATTAAACATACCTGAACAAGCTAACCGAGGTCTTACTAGGTATACCTGAAACACCCAGGCAGGTGTGTTGAGGCAAGTTGGAGCTAAACCCTGCGGGGCACCGGACCTGATTGAGATAGGTACCCCTGCTCCAGTGGATTTCTGCAAGTAAAAGCGTGAGAAAATTTTGAGATCATTAAAAAGCATAAACAGTGACCTCTGGTGGATTTACATGAGAAGAGGATGCACAAGAGAAATTTGAGATCATCAAAAAGTGTACACAGCGGCCCCTGGTGGATTTGCAAAAACAAAAACTGCGAGCAGATGTACCTCCATAACGTATTTTGCTGTCCATAAAAATGTAGATCTGGATACGTATCTGCGATGAGTCTGGGTTGATTACAACTTACCAAGTAAGTATTGTTGTCACAGCATTCTTTCTAGGGAGCATTTACGCACCATTTTCTAAACATAGTAAAATGGTAACACACCAACAGTATTTTGGGGCACACTTTAAATTATTATTTATTTATTTACTTATTTGACTTTTTTTAACTATACTATTGTCATTTACTTCAAATGCATTTTTTGTGACGTCATGCACATGGATACTATGTGTTCAAACTTTAGGCATATTTGTAGCATTTCTGTACAGCATCGGCAGCTACTGGCCTGGCATGCAGTGAACAGGGGCCATTTTGACTACTTTGCCATCTGTACGCAAAATGTGTTAGAATGTAAATGTACCATGAGTTGAAACAAACCTCATGTTTAATTGTATGACTACTATTATGGTTTTACAATCTACAAATGATGCAACTAAACTTAACAACCCAGGCTCATTCTGAAAACGTACCGCTATATACATTATTGGAGAGTGCCAAATATGTCCAAGGAGGTACTTTTTTTTGCAGTTTTTGTTATTGCGAATCCGCCGGAGGACGTTGTGCATGCTTTTTCAGATTTCAAATTTTTATTGTGGGTGTTCATTTGCGCTTGCTGTTCTAACGTAAATCCACCAGAGGCCACTGTCTACTAACTGAATGACTGACCGATTGACTGAGCCACCCTCCACTTTCCCTAAACCCAACTAATAGTGTTTTCAAAAGCATCAATTGACCAGCGCCCACCCACTTTCCTAAACCGACGACAGTTTTAAAAAGCGATCCAGAAAAAGAAAAGCCCTCGCCTGATTTTTATCATGTTTTTCAGATCTTAACACATTCTCACCCTGTTATTTACTTGTTTATTTTTATATTTGGCTTCTGTTTGTCTTGCCTGCTTTCTGGAACCGTTCTTCACCATACTCGAAGCTCGTTGTCGTGGTCAACTTCTCTCTGCGTCTCAAATCCGCTGACATTTATGGCAAATTAACTGGACAAAGCAGGAAATCAGTCCATACGGAGATAAGAGGTCAGCTAGTAAGCGCAAAACGGAACGCCACACCACCCGGTAGCGTTTGTTTTAAAGATGAAATGCAGCCATATGCACTTCTGGCTTCATAATACGCAATCTCCAGAAACGTATATAGGGCTACGTTTTTCAGAATGAGTCTATGTTGAAAATTAAGTTCTAGTTATGAACTTACAAACAGCTGGTGCAACTCTTCTTACTGTAGATTTAACATTTTATTTAAATTTTTTACTTTATTTTCATTCTGATACGCATCGGATTATAGAAGTAAATGGGCATTTCATGTTGACTTTAATATAGTTTTTTTTTCACAGTGTTTGGTATACAGATCTAACCTGTCAAAAGATCTGAACAGGATCTGAATCTGAACAATCAGCGCTTTTTCTTGAATGTTTTTTGGAGTATGTGAAGCATCTATCTGAAGTGCCGCAGTGCTTTCAAGCCTTTTTACTAAGAGCTACTGAATCTTAAGGTCTGTGACACAGGAAGGGGCAATTTCAGCACTCCACTCTTTTGATATTAAAGACACAAAAATCAACATGAAGCCATAAAGGTGGGTTCCTCAAGCCCGCGTGTGGACTTTTTTTTTTTGAGAATGTATGGATGAATTCTTCTAGTGGGGCTGTAATGTTCAATATTAACTAATCTGTAATCAAGTTCTTAAGCTTTCGGTTTGTATTTGTCAGTCTCTAAAGCTGTAAATGTCTCCGCTGTCGATTTTTCTCCCACACTTTGGGAAACACCTATTGCCAGCAAGCTCATGCTAATTAAATGTGGTCTTTTCATTCAAACATGGTACCGGTGTGTTCATTTGATTTGATCTCAAGTTTTTTGTTGTAATGAAGTGTGAACAAAATGTTTACAGACATTACATTCAAGTGCAGTGGAATATAAAGATAAATATAGACAGAAGCCCAGACGTGGTATACACAAAATCTTTGTTACACATTTTTAGCTACAACAATAGATGTATACCTATTCAAGATTAAATATTATATAAAATATTCTAAACCTCTCCTTTCTGAGATCCTCCTCTGATTGGTCAGATGGAGCAGTTTGTTATGATTAGTCTATTGCTTCAATTTATCCCAATACAATCTACTCTCCATCCCAATCCAATCCATCCCAATCCAATTCAATTCAATTTATTCCAACCCAATTCATCCATCCATCCCAATCTAATTCAGTTCAATTCATCTATCCAACCATTCATTTATCTCAATCCAATTCATCCCAATCTAATCCATCTATCTATCCATCCATCAATTCATCCATCCATCTCTCCTTTCAAACCCAATCCATCCCAATCCAGTTCATCCATCCGTCCCAATTCAATTAATTTCAACCCAATTCACTCCAACCCATTTAATTCATCCATCCAATCCAATTCAGTCCAATTCCTCATCCAACCATCTAACCCAATTCATTCATCCATCCCAATCCAATCCATTCCTCCATCTATTCCTCCTTCCCAATCCAATCCATCTCAATCCAATTCACCCATCCATCGATCCCAATCCAATTTATTCCAACCCAATTCATTTCAACCCAATTCATCCACCCATTCCAATCCAATTCATCTATCCAACCAACCATTCTTCCATGCCAATCCAATCTACAATCCACCTCAATCCAATTCATCCCAATTCAATCTAATCCACGCATCCATCCCTTCTTCCAATCCAATCCATCCCAATCCAATTCATCCATCTGTCCCAATCCAATTCAATCCAATTCATTCCAACCCAATTAATCCATCCATCCCAATCCAATTCAATCTAATTAATTCATTCATCTATCCATCCATCCATCCATCCATCAAACAGAAAGACAGAATAAACTTAAATAAGCAGCACTGCAAAAACAGACCTGGCCCTGAAACAATCACAGCAAGCAGCTTCAGCTCTGCTCCAAGCCAAGACCTTGGCCTGTGATATAAAGCTCTAATCTGTTAACATGGTAGTCCATTTTTTAAAAGCGCTGCTTATGTTTGTGGTGTGAAAGAGGCTTTACACGGGCTGGATTCACTGGTCAGACGTGTTAAAACCACACTGAGGACATCTGCTGGTTACAAGGAGGTCATGCAGAATGACAAGCATAAACAAAAACATTGTTATTGTTTGTCAGTGTGGACGCAAATATATTTAGCATAGTTATAATTATCAAGCTTGGTGTGGATGCATATTTAGTTCCAGAGATTGTTATGTGGGAATATCATACCCGGAAATGTCATGATTGAGAAATCAAAATCAAGAATTCCAGAGAGCCATGTAAGAATGGCAGATAGTCTACTAACACTCTTAATGTGATTTAATGTAAAAACAATTTTATATGAATTGTTTCTTTAAAGTTAAGTCTTCTGACCTGTTTTCAGTCTTAAAGTTTTTGTTCCACAGTTCCCATGAGCTGGCTGAATAACTAATCACCTGTGCATATTTCATAGTGGCAGATATATCTGCACTGCTTTCCAGAGATATTAGCTAAGCTGATTCATGCATTTTACATGCGGGATGCCTGAGGTTAGGATCTCAAAGAATAGTATGTACTGTGGCTTCTACAAAATTAAGTGACTTGGGGAACACTGCTTCCTAGTTAAGAAGCCAAACACATTGTTTAACAGAATGTCCATCTATAACTAATTAAAGCCTGAAGTATAAACTAATGGTCAGAATTTGAGTGCAAGTTTGAATGAAATTAGCAAACAACAGTGGTTGTTGGTGCAGCCAATGGGGGGAAAAGTCTTAAAGGGGCTATTAATTATGATCTTAGCAGTAAAAAAAAACAAGAGTTTAGATGCAAAATCCTCTAAATGCCGTCTGAAATTTCCATCAAATCTGAAGATTTTTCTGAAAGAGATGGTAACAAACATGTCAATGGAAAAAATAACTTACAGTTGCAAACAGAATTATTGAACCCCCTTTGAATTTTTATTATTTTTTAAATATTTCCCAAATGATGTTTAACAGAACAAGGACATTTTCACAGTATGTCTGATAATATTTTTTTCTTCTGGAGAAAGTCTTATTTGTTTTATTTTGGCTAGAATAAAAGTAGTTTTTAATTTTTAAAACCCATTTTAAGGTCAAAATTATTAACCCCTTTAAGATATTTATTTTTTCCATAGTCTACAGAACAAACCATCATTATACAATAACTTGCCTAATTACCCTAACCTGCCTAGTTAACCTAATTAACCTAGTTAAGCCTTTAAATGTCACTTTAAGCTGTATAGAAGTGTCTTGAAAAATATCTAGTCAAATATTATTTACTGTCATCATGGCAAAGATAAAATAAATTAGTTTTTAGAGATGAGTTATTAAAACTATTATGTTTAGAAATGTGTTGAAAAAATCTCTCCGTTAAACAGAAATTGGGGAAAAAAATAAACAGGGGGGCTAATAAATCAGGGGGTTGAATAATTCTGATTGCAACTGTATATATTAAGAAATAAATACATAATTTTGAATAGAGTTTGGGGAGCTTTTATGTTGTGTTTTAAAAGGTGGTGGATTTGGAAATGTTTTAGTAGATGATTAATAAAAGAGGTGATATTGTATTCTGATGTAAAATACTGAGAAACCTTTTGTTTTATTTGTTTGCTTGTTGGTTTATGTTATATCTGACACATGGAAATGTGTATGTACATGTTAAAATTTTATAAAAAAGAATTGGGGGGATGAATAAACTGAACATTTTTAATAGCCTCTTTGGTTTATGTTGAGTTATTTCACTTTAAAGAAAGTAAAAATATCTTATTCTTTGCCCAAAAACCTACACACAGGAGCTTGATAAAAATGCTCATTTTAGAAGAAATTTCCAGACGGCATTTAGAGATTTTTGCTTCTGAACTCTTCATATATTTTAAGTCCAGCCAAATAATAATAATAATAAAAAAAAAGGCTTTATCCAGAAGAAAAAAAAAGGAAATACTATGAAAATGCAGTTGCTCCGGGAAAATATTTAAAACATAATTAAATTGTAATCATTTTCAGTGTTTCCTCTAGGATTTTTTCCAGCTGTGGCGGTAATTATTTTTTACACAGATCTATCAACTACCTATGGCATTATTTCGATGACAAATGTCGCGAGCGCAGTATTACAAGTCGAGATCGCAATTATGTAATACAAACATGCCAATCTCTTTGCTTTCCTTTCGATTTCCTCTGTTCGTGCACAACACTTCTTGCACGCCACCTCAAATATACGCTGCCCAAGTGCAGATTTTCTTGTGCGCTCTCAAATAAACGCTGCTGAAGTGCGATTTAGTGAGTTTATGTATTGAGTATGTCTCCATTTATTAGATTTGCTAGGAATATTTATGAATGTCTCCAATAGACCTACAGAGCGGTATTAATGCATCCTAAAGTAAAGTGAAACGGCCATAAACTCCAGCAAGATAAAGTCATTGTATGCAGAACCACAGACCTTTATCTATAAAGTATAATTATGGAAACTGTGTTCATCATAACTGAAAGCTATGTCGTGTTTGTTAGTCTCATCACGCACCTGTCAGTCAGGCAGTCAGAATGTCACCATAAAGGGTTAAACAAAAAGTTTGCGCTGTTATAATTCACTTACCTTTTATAACGTTTTGGTGCAATTATAACCCGCTATTTAAAAAAAAATATGACAGAATGTTTTGAATGAGAAGCTGTAACGTAGTCATTGTGGGACGAATTTTGGTGTGGCGCCCCGCTATGGAAGGATGAATGTAGCGGAAACAATGATTTTGTCTTTAACTGTAAGTGAGGAAATATGTGTATCAAATAAAAGAGAACAGGGATAAATACCCACATAGCAAATATTTTCTGGCCCAGCTCCGGGACACTCAATAACTTTTCCCTCGGCCCAAGTGCCGCAAAGAATGACGGTCCTGAAATGGCCCATAACTGAATTAAAGACAAGGGCCACACATGGGCCATAACCGGACCGAATCTCAGCCAATTATTTACTCTTAACTGGCCCTGAACTGCTCTGGGTGCTCCGGTTTCCCCCACAGTCCAAAGACATGTGGTACAGGTAAATTAGATAAGCTAAATTGTCCATAGTGTATGAGTGTGTGGATGTTTCCCAAAGATGGGTTGCGGATGGAAGGGCATCCGCTGCGTAAAATCGTGCTGGATAAGTTGGCGGTTCATTCCGCTGTGGCAACCCCAGATTAATAAAGGGACTAAGCCGACAAGAAAATGAATGAATGAATATATGGCCCTGAACTGGGCCAAAACAGGTTTATTGTTGGTACCAATTCCCAGCTATAAGTTAACCATATCAACACCACCCTTTAACCAGAAACCCCAAAAACTGAGCCATAACCCAGCCTAATGTTACCTAAACAATGTGAACAATCTCTACACTGATCTGGGCCACACATCTCCCATCCACAACTGGCCCAAATGTAGTTTGCCGTCATGCATGCAGTGCCATCATTGCCATGCATGGCCCACATTTGGCTGACATAATGCTTGCCAGTGCCGGCAACACACCAGCAGTGCCATAATGAGGCCACATTTGGGCCAAGTCCGTTTGCTTTGTGGGTAGGTGGATTCATGCACTAAGTGACAGTAATTGTAGTTGAAATAATCCAGGGATTTAAATCATAAATCAATAAGATTTTTGCTCTTTCTGGGTAAATATTAGCACATTTGCAGTCATAGTTGATACATAATGGCCTGACTCATTTGAAGGGCTGACTCTCTCAGTTTACAGTAGCAGCATCTGTTATGCGAGGAGATGATGAGTCACTCACATCTGCAGTTTTCCACCGTCGGAGGAGGAAAGCACAACACACACTTATGACTCAAATAAATGCAATTACAGGACTATGGAATGTTCTTTCTGATCAGCTTTTGATCATCGACATCATAAACAATTCCATTAATGATTCACTTTTGAGAGGAAAAAGAATAAATGGCAATTACGGTGCTACACTATGATCCTTAAAGGGCACCTAGGTTACCACTTTTTCCAGATTTAATATAAGTCTTTTGTGTCTCCAGAATGTGTGTAAAGTTTCATCTCAAAACATCCATCAGATTTTTTTATTTTACCTGTCATAAGTTTCCACTTTGTAGCATTTAGCATCAGCTAGCGGTTTTTGTGTACTGCGCCTTTAAGGCTAGTCCTTCACATCGTTTCCACGTGCCTGGCAGCAGCTCCCTCTGCTGCGTCAGACAACAGACAAACAAGAAGGAATAAGATCTCACGTAACGTTTGTGAGGAAAAACTACAGTACGAATCTTACCAATAAGTATTTGATGCATGTTGTGGAGTTGTAAGGATGAGTCACACACAATGTCGTTACAAAGTTCACGCACACACACACACAGACAGCGCGCGTTTAGCTTTGCACTGTTTTTGCACACAAATGTGACAGGATACAGGTTAATATCCACTGCTGTATGGATATCTGTTACGTTAATGTACAAAATAAACCTGATTTAACGTCCACAAACCGGGATTGAAGCGTCTTTTATTATTGTTCTGACACACGGCTGTGTTGATGAAGTAAATCTGAAGTAAATGGCAGTAATTCATTACAAACATGCACTTAAACCATTTTAAGCTTGTAAAACTCACTCTTAATCACATTTGATGATGATTGATGATCTTAGCAAACTGACCAGACTTTTTTTACGGTTGCTTAGTGTGCGCATGTCCTGGTCCTGTGTCTGGTTGATATGGTTATACATGTTACTATTAAGACATGTTAATATGCAGCTGTCAATCAATTCGGTGGGCTAGGGAACCGCACTCCTACGTCAAGTTACGGTCGGTCTGAAAACCGCTCCAATTGGTCCACTGTTTCTATGTTGTTAAATTGAAAAAAAGGACTGGGTGTGTTTATATCACCCCAATATGACGGTCTATGCACTATACCTACACATATGTCTGTACAAACAGCTTGAAAAGGAGATTTTTCACCATAGGTGCCCTTTAAATACAGCCTTTTAATAGTTGTTTCTTGCTGTAAATATGCAGAATACTTTTTTTTTAAACATTGATGGACATTTTACTGGGTGTTTTCTATAAAGTCATGGTAAAATGTATGGTTGTTTAGAAAAAATAAACAGGACACATGAATTAATACATTTAATGATCACATTTTATTTTAAGATACAATTCTCGCCATTAACAAACCATTATCTACGACTTTTAACTTATAATGCTAATTTTCTGCTTACTAATATTTGGTAAGATAGTAGTGGAGTTTATTGGGTACGATTAGGGATGTAGAATAAGATCATACTTTATGCACTTTTAATTTTTGCTCCCATTTTTCATGAGTTCTTAAGCTTTTTCTATGTACACAAAAGGCCTTTCTGTTTAATATTGTTCACGCATCATTATCATCATCATCTGTCGTGTATCTGGGGCCAGGTCATGGCGGCAGCAGGGTCATGAGAGAACCCCAGACTTCCATCTCCCCAGACATTTCCTCCAGCTCTTCCGGGAGCAGGCAAGCTGAAAGACATATAGTCCCTTCAATGTGACCTGGGTCTTCTCCTCCCAGTGGGACAAGCCTGGAACACCTCCCTAGGTAGGCGTCCAAAACAGATGCCTGAGCCACCTCAACTGGCTTCTCTCAGTGCGAAGGAGCAGTAGCTCTACTAAGTTCCCAATCTCTAAGGTTGTGCCCTGCCACCCTGCAAAGGATCTGATTTCGTCCACTTGTATCCTAGATCTTGTCCTTTTAGTCATGACTTAAAGTACATTCAATTTAATTCAATTCATAGTGCTTTTTACAATAATTATTGCTTCAAAACAGCTATTAGGTGCACATTATTGCATTACAATCAAAATAAGTGAAAGACACAATCAAATATAAGTTATTCTATGCAGACATTGTTAACCTGCAATTTTATAGCATATACAGAGCATCTGGAAAATATTCATAGCGCTTCACTGTTTCCACATGTTTTTATGTTACAGTCTTATTACAAAATGGATTAAATTCATTTATTTCCTCAACATTCTACACACAATGCCCCATAATGGTAATGTGAAAAAAGATTTTTTGAAATTGTTGGAAAATTATTCAAAATAAAAAACCTGAAAAATTACATGTACATCAGTATTCACAGCCTTTGCTCAATACTTTGTTGATGCATCTTTGGCAGCAATTACTGCCTTAAGTCTTTTTGGATATGATGCCACAAGCTTGGTGCACCTGTCTTTGGGAATTATGTTTAGTAGGATTTAGATCAGGGCTCTGGCTGGGCTACTCAAGGACATTCACTGAGTTGTTGTGAAGCCACTCCATTGATATTTTTTTGCGGTGTGCTTTGGGTCATTGTCCTGCTGGAAGATAAACCGTCGCCCCAGTCAAGAACACTCTGAAGCAGGTTTAATTCAGGATGTCTCTGTACATTGCTGCATTCATCTTTCCCTCTATCCTGACTAGTCTTCCTGTCCCTACTGCTGAAAAGCATCCCCACAGCATGATGCTGCCACCACCATGCTTCACTGTAGGGATGGTATTAGCCTGGTGATGAGCGGTGCCTGGTTTTCTCCAAACGTAACGCCTGGCATTCACTCCAAAGAGTTCAATTTTAGTCTCATCAGACCAGAGAATTTAGTTTCTTATAGTTTGAGAGTCCTTCAGATGCTTTTTGGCAAATTCCATGTGGGGAGTGGCTTCTGTCTGGCCACTCTACCATACAGGCCTGATTGGTGGATTGCTGCACAGATGGTTATCTTTCTGTAAGGTTCTCCATTATCCACAGAACAATGCTGGAGCTCAGACAGAGTGACCATCGGCCCTTCTCCCCCGATCACTCAGCTTGGATGGCCGGCGAGCTCTAGGAAGGTCCTGGTGGTTCCAAACATGGTCCTGGTGAGTCCTTCCACTTACGGATGATGGAGGCCACTGTGCTCATTGGAACTTTCAGAGCAGCAAAATTTTTTCTGTGACCTTCCCCAGCCTTGTGCATCGAGACAATCCTGTCTCTGAGGTCTACAGGCAATTCCTTCATGCTTGGTTTGTGCTTTGTCATGCACTGTCAACCCTGGGACCTTATATAGACAGCTGTATCATTTGTATTCAAATCATATCCAATCAACTGAATTGACCACAGGTGAACTCCAATGAAGCTGCTGAAACATCTCAAGAATGATCAGTGGAAACAGAATGTACCTGAGCTCAATTTAGAGCTTCACGTCAAAGGCTGTGAATACTGATGTACATGTGATTTTTCAGGTTTTTTAATTTGAATAAATTTGCAACAATATCAAAAGTATTTTTGCACATTGTCATTATGGGGGATTGTGTGGAAAATGTTGAGAAAATAAATTAATTTAATTCATTTTGGTATAAGACTGTAACATAAAAAATGTGGAAAAAGTGAAGCCCTATGAATAACTTTCAGATGCAATGTAGCATGCCCGTAGGGTGGGGGTGGGGGCAGACAATAGGTCCATATATATATATTATAATAAAGTGTAATTTTAAATAACTATGGCCAGTAATTCGAATGCCATGTAGCCTCAAACCAACAATAATGTGACATGAGTCACGTGACATAATCCACAGAGCAGTAATGTTTGAATCTTTAATGTGACATCCTTATCTATACTGAGTAATGCTATGGGTTGAAATGAGAAAGAGAGATGGAAGAGAAAGCAGGCAGCAGAGTCATTGTCACAAAATATTGAACATATGTTCAAAAAGACAACAGGGTAAGGCTAATGTACCTAACCCTACTAATAAACAGATGAAAATCTGTCGCTACCATGAGGTTCTAGACTAACTGGACTTTCTGTATATTAAGCCTTATTGATTTGTCCTGTGACCTCCCATTCCCTGTTTTTGCCATTCAATTTTTTGAAAATAACTGTGAAAGCTTTTCTTCCAAGCAGAATCCTCAGCCGTCAGCTGCGTTTCTTCACAGCAAAAGGCACTAATCCCGTCACGTCTGTATTTTTAAGGCTGTTAACACCTGGTCACTTCATTCGTTTTATTCTGGTCGGATATAAATCAATTCAGATGGTGGTCTAGCACGCATTCTAGACACAAATAGACGGGTTTAATTATTTGTTTCTAGACAAAATTACTTAAAATAAGTCATGATCTGGAGAAAATCTGACCTGCACCTGTTTAGAGAAACACCTGTAGGTGCGCTTTTACAGCCAAACACATGTAAAGTGCAAAATAAATAAATATTTACTATAAGCAAAAACATGTTTTAACAAGCAAAAAGCCTAAGAATATTGCATGCCATTTTATAGGAATATGTCTGTTTGAATATAAATCACCTATTAAATATTCAAGCATGTGGTTCTGTGATGAAAAAGCATTAATACAATCTGAATATATTTAAAAAGCACTCTAAAAGTTAAAATAATTATACAGTATTGTGCATATTGATTATCACAACATATTGCATTATCGAGTACCGCTATATGTCTACCTCTACGGGAAGTCCCCAAAAATAAAAATGTGTTTGGACTGACAAAATGTGCACATGATCTTAGTAAGCAACTTGACAAAACTGTCATAATTTTTGTTACTGGAAAAAGCATGCACATGATTCCAGAAGACAAGCTAATCCAGAACTAAATATTTCATTAACTGTCACTAAAGTGCTTTATTTAAACTTCTTAATCAAATACAAAACGTGGGGGAAAAATGCAAAAAAGGTCCACTTTTAAAGAAAAAGAACCCCCTCTATCACTAGGCTGGCTACAGGCCTGTATAGGTGATGTCCATGTGTACATGTTTAATGAAGTGTATTTGTGTATTAAGTGTATGAGTTGTCATGGAAGTCCTCAATGGTTGGAATCGTCTCTTCAAAGGTCTTGAATGCCATCAATTGCTCTGCACAATCTCTAAAGGCATCGAGATGGGCATCTCCAGGGGGAATTATAGAACAATGAAAATACTTAGCATAACTGCTGTTTATGTATTTGAACAAGAGATAATAAATGTCAATGCAAAAATTAAGTGCTATAATGAAATGTAAACAAGCATATAAACAAACATATAAAGCATATAAGTATTTCTAACAAAGTGCCTGGTGCATTAAGACAGGAGGAGTGCATCCTACAGGTGGTTTATCAAGCCCACTCACCTGCATGGAGCACACTCATGCATCATACAGAGTTTAGGAGCCATATATGAGAAGGCTCGACCTCCTTTAGTAGACTTTGCTATTCTAGGTACTATCAGAAGCCCTGAGTTTTGAGATCTTAAAGAGTGGGTTGGATTGTATGCAAAGGAGGGGTTTGGAAACAAATGAATCGCTGAACAAATCATATGGGAGTCGTTGGGATAATAAGGTAAAGAAAAACGCATATTATTAAACAATGAAAGTGTTTTTTTGACCTTGCATGCATATCAGCCTATTGTTGGAGACCCCTAAAACCAAAATATGACCTTTGATAATGCATAATAGGGGCTTTTTAAGGGTAGTGTCTAAACTACTGCTAAGCCCTGAGTGTTTATAATGTCTGAGTCCACCCCAGTCTTCAACCATCGATATCCACAATTGGAAAAACAAATACTATGGAAGCTAATGGTTGCCAGTTTAAAATATCTTCAAAATGTCATCTTGTTTAGTGAATTTTTTTGTGAACTGTCCCTTTAAATATTACTGAAATAAGTTTTCCCTCAGCTTTCCTTGTGTTTTAAAAAAAATAGATACCATGTAATTGTACTGAAATGGCAAACATTTTTCCTGACTAACACAACTGTTATTCACAAGCATTTGCATTTGTACTGTATCCCTACTGCTCCTGCTCTGCTAAAAGGGTTAAATGACATCTGGGCATAAAAGAGCAATTAGCCTAATGCACAGTTGTTCACTGTTTACGATCATTTGCTGAGATGTGATCTCAAGAGCTTTAATAATGTTAGAGGGGTTTGTGTGTGTTTGTTGCATTTGTGGGCTTTAGTTAATCTCTCTCCCACTACAAAGCAAAATAATTAGATTGCAACGTAATACCTGTTGTACGCCATGACTTAAGGGCGGATGCGGATTTGTAAACATTGTGGTTTTCAGCCTCATAATTGGTAGATTGAAATAGCTTGTGGTCTTATCAGACTGTCCAATGGCACAATGATTTTTTTTTTTATTCAAATGAGCACCTGAGCATCGGAAATGAGCAAGAACACATTTCACCCGAGGGTATTATTGGAGAAAATAAGTCATGTTCCTTCTGGTGTATGTGAGGTGCATATTAATAAAGTGAGTTAAATCTTCTTAGCAGTGCTTGTATGTTCTCTCCCACATATGTCTTAAAGGCACATTTCATTTAAATTTCATTCTGTCATCATTTACTCATCCTTTACTTGTTCCAAACCAGTTTGAGTTTTATTTTCTCTTGAACACAAAAAAACATTTATTAAACAATATAAGAAACCTGCAACCAATAACTATCATAGTAGAAAACAAAACATATTATGGAAGTCAGTCAAAAGCAAAACTGGCCATGCCACTTTTGGACCCGAGTGGGACTTTTGGAGTTTTATATCAGCAGCTGAGTGGCTCTTTCTTAAATTTGAATTGCAAAGGAGGAATGTGGAACTCCTGCATTGTCCATGTAAGTCAGGGGTGTCCAAACTACGGTGATGGAGGGACAGAGTTTAGCTCCAACCCCAAGTAAACACACCTGAACCAGCTAATGAAGCTCTTACTAGGTATACTACACTCTCAGAAATAAAGGTACAAGAGCTGTCACTGGGGTGGTACCTTTTTTTAAAAGGTACACATTTGTACTTGAAGGGTCCATATTGGTACCTCAAAAGTATATATTAGTAACTACAAATTTTAAGAGGAACACTTTTGTACTTTTTTGGTACCAATATGTACCCTTAAGGTATTAATATGGACCTTTTAGGTACAAACTTGTACCTTTTGAAAAGGTACCACCCTAGTGACAACTCATGTACCTTTATTTCTGAGAGTGTACAAACTTACAGGTGTGTTGAAGCAAGTTTCAGTTAAAGTCTGCAGGACACTGGGCCTCCAGGACTGAGTTTGGGCATCGCTGATGTAGTGGTCGACCTCATCAGGACCGTACTTTTCAAGGGGCATGTGCTGAAAGCCAATTTGTATCCCAAAAAAAGGGCATGTGCACTGCACAGGTTGAGCCCTATCTGTGCACGTGCCTGGACCTTATGCCTTCTGTGGTCCCTTAAGATGGACTATCGTCAATTGTCATTTTGTCTGTTTGGGCTGCAAACATTTGCCGTGCCTTCTACACCAGATCCTCCAAAGACAACCAATCACCTCTGTGCTTTCTGTTTAAGCTTGGTCAGAGTTTTCAGTTCCTCCAACACCACCATGGTTCAATGCTTCTTTGCTTTCGTCTTGATTTTAGCCAACTCTGCCATGGTTCTTTGCTGTGGTCTCTGTCTCTGTCAGCACTTCCCTATAGGTCCATAGTTATTTGCTTTTGTCTTTAGCTCCACCAACACCATCATGCTTCCATCATTGTTTGTGTAACCTTAGGAAAACCATTTAATAATAAATAAATCATGATTTTTGGCCAGGTATGGTGACCCATACTTGGAATTTGTGCTCTGCATTTAAACCATGAACACACACCCAGAACATTATTGCGGTGCCCCAGGTAGCAGTTGGGGGATTGGTGCCTCCCTCTAGAGACTCACCTCAGCCGTGGAATTTAGGGTGGTGAGAGTGCTGGTTGTTCACTATTACCACCGACAATTCCTGCCAGAGCCGAGACTCAAACCTGCAACATTCCAATCATAAGTCCAGTTCTCTAACTAGTAGGCCTATTTTTCTACAATGCCTTAGTAAGTTTAAGGTAGCTCTCTAGGATTTGTAATAGATCCCTGAATTTTGCTAGAATGTTCTGTATATATCTGTTGACAATCTGTTGTACTATTGACAACATATCTGTTGTATTATTGACATAAAATGAGCCTTTGTATATTACTGCAAAGGTTCACTGATCATATCTCTGTTTCTAACAACATCAACCATAAACAGTCAGGTAAAAAAGCTACTCAGTAAAAAAAAGAAAGGGTTGGCACATTTATCATAGTGGAAAGGTCTGTGCTGAGGTGTCTGGCTAAGAAATCATCACTGCAGCTTTTCCTCCAGGGCCATTAATTAGAAATGAACAGCAATTGAGTTTCTCCTGCACACAAACATCAGCCTTACACAGCCTACAGTCTCAAACCTTCCATTCTGCAGGGCAACATCTGATTCTCACTCATGTATTCCTCTGATGGATGGACTGTATTGCATGTAGAATTAATTGGCAATATAATATACAATGACAGGAAAATGTGGGGAATTGCTATAGTTCAACAGAAATAAAAAGAAAAGAAAAAGAAAAAAAACTATTTCCAGAAGTTCAACATTTTAAAAAATGGAAAAACATTTCATCACATTAATTATTTAGCAAACTCTGATAAGAACTCAGCTCAGCTCTGTTCACTGCTCTCCTCTATTAAAATGCCCATTAGAAGATTTCCCTCCCATCAGGGCTTTCCAGAGGCTTTTTCAGAAATTTTCTGAGCAAATATCTTAGCATGGTGACAGACACAACAAGTGTGTCTCCTGTCTTGTCCAGTACCATGCAGAGAGGGCATGAGCATCTCCCATCTTTGCTTGCGAGTCACTCTCTTTTGTCTGGGCTCTAATTAATGCTTAATTTAATAAATAATATAAATACTTCTCGTTAACTTCTGATCGCAGTTGTATGCCTTCTAGCAACAATGACGGCGCCCATATAACAAATAATGTGATCATTATTAAGCTGTTTTAAAGACAAAATATATGTTCTATCACATATTTAAGAATCAGCGTATCAGAATTTCACAATATACTTAAAACATTTGTCAATATTTACAGAAAAGGACAAAACGTTGTGTTTTGCGATAGGATGCCAAATTCGTCCAAAAATAGAAAACAAGTGAACGCGGTTCACTTGGGCTCAGGCGCGGTACGCTTACAGTGTGAATGCAAGTGTGCCTAAGCCTGAAACTGAAAGCGAAACGTGACTTTTAAGGGACTATGGATTAATTAATCATTGGTACTGTTCCATAAACCCAAACTGTCGTAGATTATTAAAGACGCAAACCCCTCACTGCACGTCAGCTGCAGCTTCAGCAAACTTCCAATTCCTGCAGCACGAGGACTTTATGATTGTTTATGAGCGTCAAAAGTGGCTGATCTGTTCTGCTAAATATTAGACTGCGTGTCGCCGCATATCAAACAACTTAAACGATATAACTAAAGAAATCTCCACTGTGCTGAGCGAGAGCGCTTACTGAACAGCGTATCATCGATGACGTAAGCATGCTTACGCCCGAATTTAATGTGAGTGCAGGCCGTCGGGGGAGACGGGAGGGGGGACAAGCGTGCTTTGGCCCGGTTCAAGGCAACTGTACATAGTGTGAGTACGGCCTCAGTGTTATGGTACACGTCAAAGGGTTAAAAGTGTGTTCATTTTATTCTTTTATTATTCAGTTAATCTTCTGCGTACCACTAGAAGGAAGCCCACCGTTTTAGATCCACTAAAAACTCATATGTGAAAGAGTTAAAGGTGCAGTATGTAAGTTTGACACCCAGTGGTTGAACTAGGTATTGCACTCCTGGATTAAAATAAACGCAAGCGTGAGTTCCAGATTGAGTACAGGAGCGAGTGATTTAAACTGTGTTCTAAATAAAGGCAACGACACGCGATAGAGGGAATATTTTCCATATTAAAAGGAGTTTTGGTTCTAACCAACACCTCGAATTGATATTAGAAACGGCTTCTATTTCTCACAGCTGAACAACAGAAACCTATAACAGTGATCACCTCAGGTAAACCTCGTGTGCTGTTGTTAGGACACGCAGTTGCAATGTAACCTGTTCACCTAATGTTTACGTTCGTAATATTTAGCTATATCATTTGCTAATTAATAACCTCATGTGGAACTGAATCTGTCTCATTTCAACATCTAATACTGTCCATTTCGGTCACGGACGCATGCTTTCAGAGCCTTTCTGAATGAATGAATGAAATACGCTGTTTTCCAACAAGGCAACCCGGGGTGCTGTAATTGGCTAAACTGGCATTGTGCAGGTTATATTTACCTAAACAAAGACAGCGTTCCGGCACAGAAAAAACATTTTCAATGCTGAATATCTGACTTCAGCATTGTTTTTCAGTTAAACAAGTATGTTCATTGGGATGTTTCTTAAATATCTGCACACATATTATGGTATTTTTATGCTTAAGAAGAGTCAAAAACTTACACACAGCACATTTAAATAGAACATGTCTGACAAAGTAGAGCAAAATATCCTCAAAAGAGATCCAAAGAAATTCAAAAACAAATGAGAACGAAAATAATTGAGATCTACCAGTTTGGAAAAAGGTTGCCGTCTGTTTGCTACCAAAGCATTAAATAAACTGTCTGAAAACTGCTAAATAAAATACTGGAGAATAAAATACTGGAGATTAATAATAGCAGATTGGAAAGAATATCAATATATCTGCCTTTATATTTTCTCTAAATATTTTTCTCTATGTAATATTGAGGATTACCATTTTGTTTTCTTATGCTAGTATGTAAATGTTCAAACCATGCACGTTACAGCTAACCCTGTGTCAGTTTGTGCCTTCTCACAACCTTCACCTTTAATCATTTTTATGCTAACTTATTCAAGCTAAAGGTGCATCCTCAGCCTTTGGCATGGTTTATTTGGGGAGTTGACTGCCTAATTGCATTTGAAGGCTATTCTGTGCCTCGGGACCAGCATGCAGGAGCTTAGAAGAAAAAAAAAGTGATTTAAAAGGAACAATCAAAGAGTAATAAATGTGCTCACATTTACCATCACATCTAAGGTAGCAACGACTAATTCACAGCCACCACTGTGCATTAATGAATAACCATTTCTCTTGTTCTGTGTTACAAGTTGACTATTTGAAATCACTCATCTATTATAAAAACAATTCAATTAAACCTGACGAAATGAATTAAACATAATATGAAGTCTAGAAATTGTTTGAATGACTTTTATATTGTTGAGAAATATAAATATAAAACTAAGCATTAAATATTGAAGCAATGGAAATGGATTGTTAAATACTGGCTGAACAATTGTGCAGATTTTACCACCGTTTGACACATTTTTTAGCAAAAAAGGGACAAACCCACAGTTTGTGTTTTTATTATTATTTTATTGATTCATTTATGGCAATGCGGTGGTGCAGTAGGTAGCGCTGTCACCTCAAAGCAAGAAAGTTGCTGGTTCGAGCTGGGCTAGTTGGCATTTCTGTGTGGAGTTGCAAGTTCTCCCTGTGTTGGAGTGGGTTTTCTTCCAGGTGTTTCGGTTTTCCCCACAGTCCAAAGACATGCGCTATAGGTGAACTGGATCAATTAAATTGGCAAAGAGAAATGACAAGGACTACAATCGGACTACATTCGCACATACGCCAAAAACTGGGCAGGCTGTGGATTAAAGGTAATAATATTGTAAATAATGGTCAACTTCAGACTAATCATGTTGCTTCACAAGACCTCAGTGTCATCATGAGCCATGGCTATTGATTTGGACTCATTTGTGTTTACTTTTAATCTCAGACTCGCCATTGGCTGCCATTAAAGGTCTCGTGAAGTGCTTTGAAATGTGCTTTTTTATTTGATGTTTAATATAATTTTAACAGAAAAATTAAGAGAGGGCGGGACATCCCCTTTCAAAAACAAGCAATAGCGTTTTGTTTCATCACAGCTCAGCCAGTGAGAGTGGTTGAGCTCAAGCGCATTAAATGAAAAGCAAATGAGAAGGGGGCGGGGCATGTCAGATACTATAGATGAATTACCAACCTACATCACACATGACAACACAGGGGTCCCCGGTTGCAACAAATGACCGGCTGCAATAGCGAACATGTTGTGTTTTGCGGTAGGATGCCAAATTCAAAAGTCCAAAAATAGAAAACTTTTACCATACACCACACTGCTTTCAATGCCGACTGCAGACGTCTTTGGCTAAAAGGGAGCTGAATGAAGTGACGACCTAATTAGAAATGCTGGACTCTGCAGTTCTCATGTTATATCAGGTAAGTTTACACTATGCTGAATCATATACATTACTCGTTTTTGAATGCAGCAATGATTTCGGCAAAACAGTTACATATGGTTAATTAAACTGCGGACACTGAATGCGTAGAATGAAACGTGAAAGTTATTAAAGTTGGTTTTATATTCACACATTCATTCAGTGACAACTTGTGACACACTCCCTATATTGTTTACCACGGCACTTTGAGTATTCGCTCTGAAATAACCTGCAAGTGTGACTTGAAAACAACATTAACACTGTTTATTTGACTGTGAACAATGTTGTACTTTGATAGTCATTGGCTGCTAATATGATTTCACTATTTAGAGTTTGCAAATAATACGTTTATGAAATGATATTATTAAGGAGAAAGTCTGAATGTGCGAATATAAAACCAACTTTACCTTTATGTGTAAGTTCACATACCCTGTCGTACAGGTGTAGTTCACTGTCAGAATGCAGTTGTTCTGCTTGTTGATGATTACGGGTCCAGGCCTTGTATAACGTTAGCTCTGTCTTTTTTCCTTGTCTTTGGCTTGGCAGAACCTCAGTTTTTAGCACTACATAGTTTTGAATCTGGTAATCAGGCAACATTATTTCTTGCACATGACCACACAGAACACAATTGTTGGCATCCAAACACTTGTAGACCTTTAACTTCTGTCTTGTAAAATCCCTTGGAGCTTCAATGAGATTGTATATTTCGGGCTAGATGCTTGGTCATTTCGTCTTATTCAATATCCATTGGGAGTGTGCTATCGCAAATGGACCTGTCAGACGAACACCGCTCACTTTAATGTTAATTTTGCCAAATCACTGTGCTTATCACTGGGTGCAAGCTGTTATAATATGCTAAAAGCATTATGTAAATGATATATATAATATGTAATCAATATAACGTATTTCCAAGACAACAACAAACTCTGTACTGTATAGGATGTCATTCCCTCGCTGTAAATGGTAGCGCTCCTGTTTTTTTCTGCCACCTCCCTGCGCGTGCATCCTGAATGTTTACAAACATGGTAATTGGTCTATAGAGCATTTGATTGGTCAGAAGATTTGATGAGAAACTGAAGTATGAGGTGTGACTTGATAAAAAAAAGTTGACCTATTTAGGCGGAAATGACAAACTACAAGTTTTACAAGTTTATGTCAGTTTAATATCTTCTAAACACAAATTCTGTCCCTGTTATGTAAGACATTAGCTTATAGATATTCTTGAAGACTAACATACTGATATCAACATCTAAATAACATTATTTTAATTTTATTGGACTGTAACAATTGAGGAAGGAAGATTAAACACATTTAATTTTCACATAAACTTTTTAAGCAGCCTTTAGAAACTCACAAACACCCCCCACCGCGAGGTCATAAGTCACATACCCATGCCAAACACTTACCAAGCATATGCAAATCACAAGTCTTAAACAAAGACTCATAGAACTAGCTAGAAGGCAACTTCTCATTGGCTAACTTAGCACCCGCTCTTTTTTTTTTTGCTTACAGTTTTTTTGGTTACCTTTATTCCTCTTGAACCCTCCTCTTCAACTCCTCTTCTCACTGGGTCACCAGCCAAAATCACCCAAGCTGAGGCCAGGCTTCAGCCTACTTAGGCCGTACTCATACTATGTACAGTTGCCTTGAATCGGGCCAAAGCACGCTTGTCCCCCCTCCCGTCTCCACCGACAGTCCGCACTCACATAACATTCGGGCCTGAGCACGCTTACGTCATGGAGGAAGCGATGTTCAGTAAGCGCTCTCGCTCAGCACAGAGGACATTTCTTTAGTTATATCGTTTAAGCCGTTTGATATGCGGTGACACAAAGTCTAGCCTAATATTTTGCCGAACAGATCAGCCACTTTTGACGCTCATAAACAATCATAAAGTCCTTGTGCTGCAGGAATTAGGAGGTTTGCTGAAGCTGCAGCTGTCATGCAGTGAGGGGTTTGCGTCTTTAATAATCTTAATAATAATAATCTTTAATAATAATGCGTTCATTGAACAGTACCAATGATTAATAAATCCATATCAAACAGTCCCTTAAAAGTTACGTTTCGCTTTCAGTTTCAGGCTCAGGCATGCTTGCACTCACACTAAGCATACCACGCCTGAGCCCAAGTGAACGGCGCTCAGGCCCACCTCCATCCAACCGGGCCAGGGCCACCCAAGTGAACTGTGCCTGAGCCCAATTCAGAGCACTTACACTTCTCAAACGATCTGGGAAACGGGCCTGGGCATGGTTCGGATAGCATAGTGTGAGCACACCCTTACTCTTCAGAGACTTTCAGCATAAAGCCAAGTCTCTATTCTGGACAATTTCAACTTAAACCTTCCCTGGAATGCTGATCATCCGATCAGAATGGGGAAGAACCAGCAACAACTCATGAAGAAACGTCCAGGCCAGCACACACTGCGTAAGCCACAGACAAAAGAACTATGCGAGTTTGATTTAGGTATTAGATATGCTAGTTTATTATTTCCTTTGTAAAAACAAGGTGATTCAGTTTTGTCTGATGATTTGTTTTGGGTTATTGATGTTGAATTGCATCTCTCTTTTCACGGGGCCTTCTCTGCCCTGTTCTCTGTCTCACAAACTCTCTCTCTCAATCGAGTACATGCATGTTGTAAATATATGTGTTGTCCATACCTTTTTGTTAACATTATTAAACGTTTGAGCCCATGCAGATCACTTGTTTTACACAGAGACAAGTTACTTGAACTCAAAGATAAAGCATGGTTGTACTAATCCATTAATGTAGTAAGATTAATCATTTTTACAGACCAGGAAATGACTTGATTTTAATAAACAAACAAACTGTAGGCTTCAACAGACGAGCAGTTCAATTTAATGTAATTTTAGTTCGGCTACCATTAACAATAAAGTCAACCCAAATATTCATAATTAAATAATAACTTGTTATTGTTTATTAATAATGTATAATTTTATGAGCCTAATTCACTACATGACCTTTAAATGAATCAAGGAATTTAGCTAAAAATTTTTGTATGTTCTACTGAAGAAAGAAAGGCACCTACATCTTGGATGACGTGCGGGTGATTTAATTAACTTAAATTTTTTTCTTCTTTTTTTGTCAGCTACCTCTTTATTACATTGATTAATATAATACATTATTAGAGAAAACAGTCCATGAGCACTGATATACTGTTTACATACAGAGGACAGTGTTTGACTCAATCAAATACTGCACATTTGTAATCATAGAATGCTAACAACATTGTGAACATCTTTCCCCCCCCCTCAATCTTTTTTTTTAGCTCCTGGTCCTCTCATGAATAGGTTTAAATGTGTATGCTGGGAATCTTAGAGCTCTGACACACTTTGAGCTCCATCAATCTCAGTCAGTGCACATATAATGGTGAGCTGAAGATCAGACTGGAGACCCAAATGCTCCTGACTCGCTGTCTTTTCTGCTGAGGCACAGCTCTCATCCTGGATGAAGAAACTGATCTGTGCCTCTGGGTCTCTCACGAGGGCTGTCTTGAACGTCAACACCAATCACACCAAAATCTCCTGGACTGATTCAGCACTACGCTTTATGTTAACCTGACCAAGTAAAATATGATGGTCTTATCAGTGTTTCTTCACCTGCTGCATGTCCACTTCTGGAAAATAAACCCCCTTAAAGTGTACGTTTCTGTTTGAATGAATTCTGTAATTATGAACATTGATCTTTGTTTAACATTATTAGCAATGTCATTTACAACACCTTAAATCACCAATTATTTCGTAACAGAGTAATCATGTCAACACTCACTGGCCACTTTATTGGGTACACCTTACTAGTACTGGGTTGGACTCGCTTTTGCCTCCAGAACTGCCTTAATCCTTCTTGGCATAGATTTAACACGGTACTGGAAATATTCCTCAGAGATTTTGATCCATATTGACATGAAAGCATCACGCAGTTGCTGCAGATTTGTCGACTGCACATCTCAAAGGTGCTCTATTGGATTGAGATCTGGTGACTGTGGAGGCCATTTGAGTACAGTGAACTCATTGTCATGGTCAAAAAACCAGTCTGAGATGATTTGCGCTTTATGACATGATGTGTTATCCTGCTGGAAGTAGCCATCAGAAGATGGGTACACTGTGGTCATAAAGGGATGGACATGATCAGCAACAATACTCAGGTTGGCTGTGGCATTGACACAATGCTTAATTGGTACTAATAGGCCCAAAGTGTGCCAAGAAAATATCCCCCAACCATTACACCACCAGCAGCAGCCAGAACCATTGATACAGGATGGATCCATGCTTTCATGTTGTTGACGCCAAATTCTGACCCTACCATCCGAAAGTCGAAGAAGAAATCGAAACTTATCAGACCAGGCAATGGCTTTCCAATCGTCTATTGTCCAATTTTGGTGACTTAAAACTTCCAGATTACAAATTTACTCACTTTTTTAAATAACAAATTGATTTGTACAGTGTAAATGATCATGAACAAATTTACAGTATGTACCATAGCATTTATTACAGTTTAGTTTGTTTATGTACAAAAACATTAACGGTCACCTAATAATATTTATTATAAATTTTCTTAGTATTTTTTTTATGTAGGAAGTTTATGCTTGGGTGGCACTGTGGCTTAGTGGCTAGTACTGTCGCATCACAGCAAGTAGGTCGCTGGTTTGAACCCTGGCTGGGCCAGTTGGTTTTTCTACATGGAGTTTTCTTGCTCTCCCTGTGTTCTCGTGGGTTTTCTCCAGGTGCTCCGGTGCACCGATAGCAAGGCTATTCAATTGGCAGCCCACCGGCTGAATGTGGCCCGCGAGGCAATTTGTTTCGGCCCTCCAAATAGTGTGACCAAGACATCAAAAATAAATTTAGTTCAGTCGAAAAATGGTCGCTATAGTTATGAAGTGACATGCGTCTGTTCAATACAGCAGAGCGTGGGTCACCTGATATTAAGAGTGCTTTCACACCTAGACTTTTGTTCTGGAACCTGGTGGGTTTGGCCAGTTAGCGTGGTTCGTTTGGCATATGTGAACAGGGCAATCGCGCTTGGATCCGCACCAAAGCAATCGCTCCGAGACCGCCTGAATGAGGTGGTCTCGGCTCGATTGAAACGAACTCTGGAGCGGATCGATTGTAGTCAGAAAGCAATACGATCCGAGTCCGGCTATATCACAGTGTTTTATGAATATGTAATAGGCATACAGCAATATGAAGAGAGAATTATGAGTAGGGCGGGAGGTCATTCCAGACATCCCAAGTCTCCCGGAAGTTCCGGGAGTCTCCCGAAAAAGCACAGAGACTCCCGGATGCCCTCAAACGAGTGATCATCTCCCGGAAATCGCGCGTCTCCCTCCCGGTCCTCAAAATTCGTTGCGCACCCTTCTCATCACCCCTCCCCACAGCATCCCTCCTCGCTCTTCAGACATGTCGCGCGCACCCTGTCAAACACCACCAAACCACCCCCGACAGCTGAGCAGGACGTGACTTGTTTTAGCTATTTTGGGTTGTTTAGAAACTTTGTGAAAGCGAACCGCACCAAGAACAAAGAGCAACAATGTAACAATTTTAATCCCTGTTTCAGAACAAATGAATTGATTCACTGGTGTGAAAGCACCCTAAGTGAGTGGCGTGAGCAGCTAAAAGCATTTGGATACTTAATCGTAAAGGCTTCTCTATTGCACGGAACGAAACTGCTGCAACTAAACAAAGTTAAGCCACCTGTGCGCTAGTTTAAAGTTCCGAGCTTATACACCGAGGCTAATACGCACACACACTGGATTAACTATAGCAGCGGGCCATTCACATATTGCAAGTTCATTATTTCCAATGTAAGAATATATACCAACATGCGCACGCAAGCAGAGTGATGCGATTGCGCCTTCCAGATGCACCAAGTAGAAAACATCTCATGCCGTAGCGGTGAGAGTTGTGCGTGGCTTTCAGTGAAATGTAAACAAAAGATATGTTAGACGAATTATTACAAATTATTCAAATGATTATGTATGTATGAACGCAGATGATAACAACAGTACATTTAAACACTTAGCTATGTAATATAAAGCTTCAATTTACATTAGAGGTGAGAACCGTGAGCCATGATTATTCTTCAGACTATATAATCGTACAAACCAAAATCTAAAATTGTTGCATCCATAATTGTTATGCAGTTCAAAACATAACATATGAATGTGTCTGAATGTAGCAACAATGAACAAGCCTACTTAAGCAATGCACTGCTTTTGTTGCGCTTTAAAATACATTTGAATGTTTGCTAAAAAAAGCCTATTGTACAATGCAGTGATATATGTAGTTTTAAAACACAATATATTAACATTTCAATGTATATTTATATGCTGTTGTGTCATCACTCATATTGCAAGTCATATCTCTCCGAGTCCTCATTTGGGATGCTATTCATAAACTGGCCCCTATGACAAACTAATTGAATAGCCCTGACCTGTGGACATGCAGTTTAGGTGAACTAAATAAACTAAATTGTCCGTAGTGTATGAGTGTTTGTGAATGAGTGTGTATGGGAGTTTCCCAATAATGGGTTGCAGCTGGAAGGGCATCCACTGTGTAAAACATATGCTGGAATAGTTGGCGGTTCATTCCGCTGGGGCGACTACTGAAATAGAGACTAAGCCAAAGGAAAATTAATGATTGACTGAAGTTTATGCTTGATTTTAGATTTTAGATTAGGTTTAAGATTTCAGTGTCTCAGTTTTGTCCAGCTCAAGTTTATTTACCACTTAATTTCCAAACATGAAATATGACCACTGAGGCAAAACTGAACAGGAGCTACTTTAAATGGAACTGCAGCGACAGAGATCCAATGTTTACAGGGTGATTTTAGAGATACTGATGACGCCGTAATGAACAAACCAACAACAGGCGGCCACTCAAAGAGCTCATTCAAACAGAAGCAGCAGAGAATAAATCACCCTTTAAAAGGACATTAATGCAGTCAAAATGCTAATTCTCATCCAGCGATGGGCTTTTAATTATTATGCAAATGCTGGACGCGCTGGGATGTAACATCACAGAGGACATGATGAGCTTCTCAAGTCACGTTTGAGCACATGTAGGATAATAAATGGTATATGGTTACAGTTTTTTTTACATACACTCTGGTGGTCGGTAAAGAAAGAATAAAAATGTACTCACAATCTAAATGTTTATCAATTTTTGTCTGCTGCTGAACACAAAACAATGTATTCTGAAGAGAATAGCCCTCGTATTCTGAAGAAAACGCAGATAACCATTGGGACAAAAAAAAAAGAAGTGCTATGGAAGTCAATGGCTGTTATTCCATCATTCTTCAGTATATTAAGGAAACTTAAAGGTTTGGTGGAGGAAATAAGATTTTAATTTTGGGTGAACTAACCCTTTAAACCAAAATAAATCAGATGTGCAGTATGCATGTTTAAATCAAGACAAAAAGCAGCATAAATATCTATGCTACACAATAACTATACAGCGGGGAAAATGGAAAATAAGTATTGAACACGTCCTCATTTTTGTCAGAAAACATATTTCTAAAGACGCTGTTGAATTGAAATTGTCTTCTGATGTTGGTAACAACCAAATAAATCAGAAAATGAATCTAATTAGTTTACAAATGTAGTTATGAGTAATAAAATGAAATGACAGAACTATTGAACACATGAAGAAAGGGAGGTGTAGAAAGGCAGTGAAAGCCCAGACAGCAGCTGAAATCTCTCAGTAGTTCTTCAGCAACCCTCTGCCCTTTGTCATTGTAAATTAATACCAGCTGCTTTAGTCCAACGTTTACATTAGCAGGATGATGAAGATGAAACCAGGGTGGACATTTCAGCAAGACAATGATCTAAAACACAGCCAACAAAACTCTCAAATGCTTTCAGAAAAAGAAAATCAAGCTGTAGAATGGCCCAGCCAATCACCTGACTTGAATCCAATAGAAAACACAAAATAAAAATCAGATTTGATAGACGAGACCCACAGAACCATCAAGGTTAATACAATCTGTAAAAAACTCACACCTGAGCAATGTATGTGACTTCATTCTCCATTTGAGAGGCATCCTTAAGCTACCATCACCAAAAATAGCCTTTTATATAAAGTATTAAATATTCAGCATTTCATTGTTATTTTATTTATTTTTCAGATTTTTATATGGTATTGTTTGGGTTTTTACCAAAAACATAACGTGTTCAATACTTATTTTCCCCGCTATATCACTACACCGGCTGTAGTCATGGAGCAAAGTTATTACTTATTACACAATGTAAGTACAGAAGAGTCAAGCTTTAAATGGGACAATACTCTGGTCATTTGTGACCCTGGACCACAAAACTTTGTGGTTTTCTTTGCATATATGGATTTCTTTGGTTGTTACCAACATCTGGTGAAAATCTCAAGTCAACAGCATCATTAGAAATATGTTTTCTGATAAAAATGGTGACATGTAAACTTATTTTCCCAGCTGTATTACACAGTGCTTAAACTTTCGTCATTTTAACCAAGCAACCTAACTGAGGACTATTTTCAGTTGCTGCCTAATATCATAGTGCCTGCTGCAGACATATGACCTAATTTCCTTAATTGAGCCATATCAGCACAGAAAATAACAACTTTTAACTTTCTGTTGGTCTTAGTACTCTATGTAACTACAGAAGAGTCAACTCTACAGTTTAACAAAGTGACTTCTATTAATCTTTAAGTAGTCTGAAATAATATAATGTTTAAGAAATAATATAAATAGAAATAAGTCTGTAAAATAACAGAAAATATACTAGCAGTTTATTACAAGGTGTTTGTACGATAATATACAACACAAACCCAGACAATATCTCACTTCAAATTATAAAAAATGTTCATAAAAGTCACTTTTACCAACTTTTTATGGTTTAAAGTTGTCAGAAGAAAGATCAAGATCTCATAATGTGAT
>CAIGQZ010000276.1:1653093-1673490 GCA_903798205.1 Danio tinwini
TAGATAGATAGATAGATAGATAGATAGATAGATAGATAGATAGATGCCACTTTGAGCATATTTAAAAAATCTTAATTACTCCAACCAGAGTATTGACATTATTGACCTTGAATGAAAGTGATAGAAATCCTAAAATAATGGAAGACAGGTTTTGATGAATGTCTCGCTCAGGTTAAATACTGCAGAGCACCAGCTGCCCCAGATGCTGATTCTCAACAGAAGCCCATGTGAATAAAAGTCTTGCTTTAATAGAATATCGCTGTCTAGATTTCGAGTAGATGCCTCTCAGATTCCAGCGTTCTGGGATTTGTTGTAAAACACTCATCCAGCATCACATCTCAGGGAACTGTTGCTAGGTTACCTTCAGCGCGGTGGAGCAGTCTGGCCTTGTTTAAACGGGTGAGAAATGTGCATCTGCATTTTTGTTCTAAAAGGGTTAAAGTTCATTGCACAGATGCGGCAATGCTGAAGAGCTATGATGAGCTTCTGTTATATGTTATTCACACTGTTAGCTTAAAGCAACAGTAGGGTTCATTTCAAGTTATTTACACACACACACTGAAAACAATGAGTCATTGGATTTACCAAAGTGTTTTAAGGTAGGTGGTTCAAACAATTAATGTGGGCTGAATTTAAACTAACAAATTAAATTTAGTAATGTTAATTTGAACTTAAGTTGTTTATCTTCAGCCAATATAAATTGTTTGCAACCATTTATCTTCATTCATTCATTTTCCTTTGGCTTAGTCTCTATTTCAAAGGTCACCACAGCGGAATGAACCACCAACTATTACGCAGCGGATGACCTTCCAGCCGCAACCCAGTACTGGGAAACACCCATACACACTCTCTCTCTCTCACACACACACACACACACACACACACACACTCAAACACTACAGCTATAGACCAATTACCAACCTACGTCACACATGACGTCACACGGGTCCCCGGTTGCAGAAAAAGACTGGCTGCAATAGCAAACATGACGTGTCGTGTTATGCCAAATTAAAAATAGAAAACTTCACTTTTACCATACACCACACTGCTTTCAATGCCGACTGCAGACGTCTTTGGCTAAAAGGGAGCTGAATGAAGTGACGACCTAATTAGAAATGCTGGACTCTGCAGTTCTCATGTTATATCAGGTAAGTTTACACTATGCTGAATCATATCCATTACTCGATTTTGATTGCAGCAATGATTTCGGCAAAACAGTTACATATGGTTAATTAAACTGCGGACACTGAATGCTAAGAATGAAACGTAAAAGTCATTAAAGTTGGTTTTATATTCACACATTCATTCAGTGACAACTTGTGACACACTCTCTATATTGTTTACCACGGCTCTTTGAGTATTCGCTCTGAAATAACCTGCAGGTGTGACTTGAAAACAACTTTAACACTGTTTATTTGACTGTGAACAATGTTGTACTTTGATAGTCATTGGCTGCTAATATGATTTCACTATTTAGAGTTTGCAAATAATACGTTTATAAAATGATATTATTAAGGAGAAAGTCTGAATGTGCGAATATAAAACCAACTTTACCTTTATATGTAAGTTCACATGCCCTGCCGTACAGGTGTAGTTCACTGTCAGAATGCAGTTGTTCTGCTTGTTGATGATTACGGGTCCAGGCCTTGTATAACGTTAGCTCTGTCTTTTTTCCTTGTCTTTGGCTAGGCAGAACCTCAGTTTTTAGCACTACATAGTTTTGAATCTGGTAATCAGGCAACATTATTTCTTGCACATGACCACACAGAACACAATTGTTGGCATCCAAACACTTGTAGACCTTTAACCTCTCTCTTGTAAAATCCCTTGGAGCTTCAATGAGATTGTATATTTCGGGCTAGATGCTTGGTCATTTCGTCTTATTCAATATCCATTGGGAGTGTGCTATCGCAAATGGACCTGTCAGACGAACGCCGCTCACTTTAACATTAATTTTGCCCAATCACTGTGCTTATCACTGGGTGACAAGCTGTTATAATACGCTGAAAGCATTATGTAAATAATATATAATATGTAATCAATATATCTTATTTATAAGACAACAACAAACTCTGAACCGCATTGGATGTCATTCTCTCGCTGTAAATACTAGCGCTCCCGTTTTTTTTCTGCTATCTCCCTGCGCGCGCATCCTGATGTTTACAAACATGGTAATTGGTCTATAAAGTATTATTTTTAAGTCAAGTCATGCCCCCATAAACCACCTTACAGTAATAGATTACAACTAGGTTATACCCATGTCATTATAAAAATTTATGTCCTTGTAAACCACCAAATCCAGTACACACACACACACTCATTCATTCATTCATTTTTCTTAGGCTTAGTCCCTGATTTTCAGGGGTCACCACAGCGGAATGAACCGCCAACTATTCCGGCATTTGCTTTACGCATCGGATGCCCTTCCAGCTGCAACCCAGTACTAAGAAACACCCATACACTCTCACGTTCACACACACACACACACTACAGACAACTTTGTTCATCCAGTTCACCTATAGCGCATGTCTTTAGACTGTGGGGGAAACCGGAGCACCCGGAGGAAACCAACACAAACACGGGGCGAACATGCAAACTGCACGCAGAAATGCCAACTTGCCCAGCCGGGACTCGAACCAGCGACCTTCTTGCTGTGAGGCTCTGTGCCACCCACCCACACAATTAGAGAATATGCTATGGCTCAAATAAGTAACATTAAGGGAAGTATGAATTTATTTGTAGTATTTCTTACAAACAAATAAAATCAAGTTGTCAGTATTGGTGGAATAAATTAGTATGAACTTTAAGTGAACAAATGCACAGAGTGAAATGTTGCCAGTGCTAGTGTAAACACAATGCCATAATATCACAGCGCAGGTCCTGTAAAAATGTAAATAATTTTTGTAAATGCTAGTGAGAGTATTGGTATTTTTAAGAATATCTATAAGCTAGTGTAGGCAGCATGGTGGCGCAGTGGGTAGCACAATCGCCTCACAGCAAGAAGGTTGCTGGTTTGAGACTCGGCTGGGTCATTTGGCATTTCTGTGTGGAGTTTGCATGTTCTCCCCGTGCTGGTGTGGGTTTCCTCAGGGTGCTCTGGTTTCCCCAAGTGGCAACCTCCCGTTCTCCCTCGGGAAGCCAATATGGAAGTAACTAAAACTGCAATTCATCGACTCGCCTTGTGGGGGTGGCTCCAGGAAGTCCAAGTGCTTTCTTTCTGCATTGGTAAATTGGCCATTTTTACAGCTGATAAAAACATGTTTACAGCCTGGTACAAATGATGGCTTTGGTGCATATAGCTATGATTACCCTTCATGACAACTGTGAGGGGGTGAATTGTTTTTAACTCATCCGTTTCGTTTTTATTAAGTTATATTAAGTCTGCATAATTAAGGGTGTGGCCACTTGAGTGACAGCTAGCCCTCGCTGGTCGCTGTCTCGTCACCTCAGCTGATTCAGGCTAATTAGCTGCTGATCTCGGCATAAACATCGTATTTTTGTTTTGGTTAATGTTTTTTTACACAGTCATTTGCCTTTTGGAACTATTTCCTGCAATTATCAGATGATATGGCATGCTGTGTGGACTTAATTGTGCTTACAAACCGTTCAAGTTGCCTCCATTTCCCAGGTGAGTGAAATTATATACTTATATACCATCTCTATAAATGTATTTGTTTTATTTAAGATCATTTATCATTTATAATGTTTTTTAGACCTGTAATGCACTCCAGAATCTGACAGATTGATTAGCTGTAGGCTATAAAATCTGAAGCGTTGTCACAGTGTTAGTGCTGGATTTTTATAGACAGCCTTGCATTTACTAACACAGACTATATCTGAAGTGTTTGATAGTAATTCGCATTTTCCTCCTGTAGAAAATCGTCATAAGAACAATGTTTAGTGGCTCAATGTGTTACAACAGTGTTTTTTAAAGTCTAAACAGTTTATTGATATTGTGTACAACCAAGCACGTGTGGTCAGAACACAAACAAGTCACAGGTAATGAAGTATTAAGTGTTCTTCCAAAGTAAAAAGTCAGTCTAAGCCAGGTCTGAGCAAAATGCTGAGAATCCAGCATGCGTCTGTAGCTCGGCTCACTATCCGCCTCTTTGCCCTTATTTGGTATCCCGCGTTTGGTGCGATGACAAACTAACAAAATGCGCCTACTTGTAGCTCCTTTTTTTTATTATTGAACAGTAGATTATTACAGCATAATGAAAGATTATTAACTATAGAAGAAACATAGAGGATGCCAGGGGGATAAAACAGTAAGGGAAAAAAATACAATAAGTTAAACAAGAAATACATATAAAGTAAAGCTTTAAGTAAAAATACAATATTAGGAGTAAATAATTCAAAATAAAGTACTGATGTTACAGGGGAATATTAAATAGGGCATGACAAGATAATGTTTTCCTAGCCTTAGTGTTTCCTGAACCGGAAAGTGTTTCAAAGTATTGTTTTAATTATTTTATGAATACCTTAAAAAGTGGTTTATTATTGGAGTATTTGCATTTATGGATGTGATATTTAGCAAGTAAGTTTTCAGAAACCTATGGGTGACGTCACGGATACTACGTCCATATCTTTTACAGTCTATGCGTTTCCCCCACAAGTCCAAAGACATGCGCTATAGGTGAATTGGTCAAGCTAAATTGTCCGTAGTGTATGAGTGTGAATGAGAGTGTATGGGTTGCAGCTGGAAGTGCATCTGCTGCGTAAAACATATGCTGGATAAGTTGGTGGTTCATTCCGCTGTGGTGACCCCTGATTAATAAAGGGACTAAGCCGAAAAGAAAATAAATGAATGTAAATGCTAGAGAGAGTATTGTTATTTTAAAAGATATCTATAAGCTAGTGTGCTCCAAAACAGTGACAGAATTCGCATTTAAAAGACATAAACTGGGGCGACGTAGTGGCGCAGTGGGTAGCTGGTCAGGATGAGCCGCTTTCATTTGATAGATGGCGAGGGTACTACCATCTGGCAAAAGTCTCTACGATTTACTCTTTGGTCTGCCTGGTCAGTGTGAAGGCAGAATGATGATCTTTGGACTTTCTAACAATTACAATAGGGTTTGAGTGCTACGCTTAAACTCCTAATAGAAGCATTTCATAATTTACGTTTGAAGAATTGATAATGATTTAAGTTTCCTGAAGATTTGTACAGCCTCATGTGAGTTGACTGTGGGTATTTCAGGGGATGCTTGATGTTAAACTACCAGTGCATGCAACCTTAAGCATAATTTTCATACATGTAAGGCTTTGTAAATATAGACATGTACAAACAAGATGTGGCCTTATCACCAACCAACTAGTCCATGGTATGGTGTGGTATAACATTCATTCTGGAAAAGGCCAAACATCCATCACTCAAACAGGAAATACTATACCGGGACGTTTGACACAACCTTTCATGCTCAACTGCATTTCCTCTTTTGTACAAAGATCTAGATGGAGGGATGCTTCAGTGCGTCTAATATCAGTTCACACAGAGGACTCGAATGCAAGTCTGCAATTTGCATCAAGTGCTGAATATGATGATTGTCACAATCCATCTTATTCATCCTGTAAACATTCCTGCAGGGACAATATGTCATAGCTGCTTTCCGCTGTGAAAGGCTTTTTTCCCTGAATCAAGTCAAAATCAAGATCAAATTTGTTCCTATAGCAGTTTTATGAAACCCTGTTCATAAGCATTTCTGGAAATAGAAACCCCTATGCAATCAGCAATTGACGTCCTTAGTAAAGCCTTCTTATCCCAAAATCCCAATACTTAAGTAATACTTAATTGTGGATATATGAATATATATGAGTTTATAGACATTATTAATTGTAATGACCTGAATGGAGTACAGGATTTTTTTTACTTAAATACATTTTTATATGCTTCTGTCTTGAGTGCTGAAAATTAATATAAATTAAAATATATTAACTATATATATATATACACTCTCAGAAATATAGATACGCGAGCTGTCACTGGGTGGTACCTTTTCAAAAGGTACAAATTCGACCTAAAAGGTCCATATTAATACCTCAGGGGTACATATTGGTACCTAAAAAGTACAAAAGTGTGCCTCTTAAATTTTTTAGGTACTAATATATACTTTTGAGGTACCAATATGGACCCTTTAAGTACAAATGTGTACCTTTTGAAAAGGTACCACCCCAGTGACAGCTTGCATACCTTTATTTCTAAGAGTGTATGCACAATTGCAAAATTGGACAATAGAAGATTGGAAAAACGTTGACTGGTCTGATCAGTCTCGATTTCTGCTGCAACATTTGGATGGTAGGGTCAGAATTTGGCATCAACAACATGAAAGCATGGATCTATCCTGCCTTGTATCAACTGTTCAGGCTGGTGGTGGTGGTGTAATGGTGTGGGGGATGTTTTTTTTTTGGCACACTTCGGGCCCATTAGTACCAATTGAACATTGTGTCAATGCCACAGTCTACCTGAATATTGTTGCTGACCATGTCCATCCCTTTATGAGCACAGCGTACCCATCTTCTGATGGCTACTTCCAGCAGGATAACATGCCATGTCATAAAGTGAATCCCTCTGTGTACCAAAATATCTTGAAGGAGAATGTCTGACCTTCTGTTAGTGACCTCAAGCTGAAGATCCAGGGTTCTGCAGCAGGACAATAGCCCCTTTCACACAATTATATCAGTAAATATAAGGAAAATATATGCATGTCTATGTCCCAGAGGCATCCGAAGGCAGAAGCGCTAACCGTAGCTTTGAACGCGCTAAAAACAGCTTTGTTTTCACATACATTACAAATTCCGTGGATTAGTAAGTATTGTGAACAACTTCGATGAAAACATTTGAAGGAACACTTTTACATGTTGAGATGTACATTTGTTTGTGTGCTGGTGCTCTGCGGAGCACTCCTTCACGTGCACGAGCGCCATGCAGCTGAAGGCAGAGCTTGAAGCTAAACTCCCAGCGGTTTATCATAGGCATTTTATTGATCATTTTTTCCACAGTTGGCATAAAGAACCAACATAGAAACGTTATCTGACTAACAATTAGCAGGTAAATTTGTCCTTAAAAGGTCCTTAAATGTGTCCTTAAAAATGAATGTGTATTTTCAACAATTTCACAGTGCAGTATTCTGGAAAGTTACCGGTAATATTACAATGTCACTTTCCGGAAAATTGGCGGAAAAAAATTTGCCAGTATTTTCAAGAAGGGCCTGTTCACACATGATCTCTTTCAAAAGTCTATACTATATGTGTAAAAGGGGCTATTAATTTAAAGCAGATCAGCAGGTCTGCTTCTGAATGGCTGAAGAAAAACAAAATGAAGACTTTGGAGTGGCCTAGTCAAAGTCCTGATCTGAATCCAATTGAGATGCCGTGGCATGACCTTAAAAAGATGGTTCATGCTAAAAAAAAACTACAATGTGGCTGAATTATAACAATTCTGCAAAGATGAGTGAGCCAAAATTCTTCCAGAGTGCTGTAATAGACTCAAGTAATCAGAAATCCTTCCAGGTTTTTCACACCTGGATTCGGGGATCCTCTACCAGTCCTCCTTGCAGATCCTCTCCATTTTGGTTAGGTTGGATGGTAAACGTTGGTGGACAGCCATTTTTAGGTCTCTCCAAAGATGCTCAATTGAGTTTAAGTCAGGGCTCTGGCTGGACCATTCAAGAATGTCTGGCTGGATATTCAAGAATGAGTTGTTGTGAAGCCACTCCTTTGTTATTTTAGCTGTGTTCTTATGGTCACTGTCTTCTTGGAAGGTAAACCTTTAGCCCAGTCTAAGGTGAAACTTAACAATATTACAAGATATGCTAATTATGAGAACACTGTTAAGGATTATGCATGTTAGTAAAATAATAATCACAAAAAGTCTTCACAATTCACCCTAACAGACCAAACAGAGTTTGTTTTTGAGAGTCTTACTGCTTAAAAAGACATTTAATGATCAGCCACTTCTTGACCTTGGCATGTAGCACTTTTTATTTCCATGTGGCCTCAGTGCTCTACATCTCTATGTAAAAATCCACATTAGCCTACAGTCCCTGTCATAACCTTGCTATAAAAGTTCACCTGTCTCCCACCAAACACCCTCACCAAAACATGTTCACATCTTGATCTCGATAGCCAGATGGGCTGTAGCGCACAGACAATCGTTTTCCTGTAGCACACCAGGTTGAATCCATTAGCGGCAAATTAATCTAGAGGTCAGTCTGGCCAGCAGGAGGAACAGCACCCAACATCATGCTGATTAATGATGCACTACATCTCTTAGAATAACTTAGTCATACATCATACCGCAGGAATCGATAGAGTTCCCAATTTCCACAGAACAACATACATTTCCAGCAGTGCACTGAGGATTGTTGACATGCTGTGATAAATCACCCCCCCCCCCCCCCCCCCCCCCCCAAAAAAAAAAAAAAAAGGTAAAGTTGAAATGCTTTCCTGACAAGGCTATTAAAATTGTGTTACTTTGGATTTGCTTTAAAGGTTGTGCACCATATATTGAACAGATTTCGAGTTGACCTTGCGAATCAGTTGCTTGGGTGTCATGTCTGCCAGACTCTGGTTAGGGCATTGCAAACTGTCCTCCGAACAATGTGAGCTACAGTATAATATAACAGTAAGAGATTGTAAATCATGTTCCAAAGCTTCTGCCAGATGTGTACATTTTGAGAACTGGAATTAGGGAAGATGCTGCTTAAAAGGATCATGCAGAAAGTACACAAACTGTGTATTTCAATTAATAGACTGATTTCACACGGCCGCAATTTTAAAAGCGAAATCGAGGCTGCGGTGGGAAGAAACCCGGAAGTATCGCCTGAAGTCACAAAGGAACGTTGTGTACCTGGCTGTATATCTTATCAGCGAAGAGAAAGTAACACAAATTTGTAATTTCACCGCCTTCTGAGTGACCCGAAGGTCCGTTCTGAATGAATAGTGAAAATAAAAAGGCATATCAGACCCCATTTTCAGCTAAGTTAAGGGAAATGGCAATAGTTAGCTAATGTTTTCTTTCCCAAACACCCGTTTTAGATGTCATTTATCAAAATCAAGTTATTGAACACATTTTTTTTCACTATATTAGACTTGTCATGATCAGTGGTGTAAAGTAACTAATTACAAATACTCAAGCTACTGTAATTGAGTTGTTTTTCTCAGAAATTGTAATTTACTGAGTAGTTTTATAAATGTGTACTTTTACTCTCACTTAAGGAACATTTTTAGTGCAGTATTGGTACTTTTACTTGACTACTTTCCTTCAACCTGCAGTCACTACTTTATTTTTTTTTGTCTATGAAGATTAGAAAAATCAGTCCTGTGATTCCTGATCAAATTGCACATAGAAGGTAATTTGCATCATAATGAACTACCTTAAGACATAGGTGCTTTACATTGGAAGCATTAAAAGTGTCCAAGAAGATGGTCAAAATCTTTACACGCATTGACTCAGAGACTGTTTAGATGCATGTCACTGATGAGAAGATGACAGATATTTACTGTATGATGATCGAAATGGCCTTAAACACCCAGCAGGCACAAGACGTCAACCTGCCGTCAGATTGACATTGTACCCTAACATCATGGGGTTGTTGCATTTTGTTTGGAAATGTCAGGCCTACCTCCATGTCCAACCTGAAATCAACCAAATATCAACATCTAATGATGTTACAGACGTTGAATTTTGGTTGCCATACCTGATGAATAAATGTCAGTATTTCACATCAATAGAACGCTGGTTTAAGATGTTGGCTCAACGTTGGATTTTGGTTACTTTCTACCAACCTAAAATCGACCAAATATCCACATCATTTGACGTCATTATTGGACATCAAAATAACATTGTCCTTAGATTCTGGCTAGACATTGAATTTTGGTCATCTGACATCACAACCTAAATCAAACCTAATATTAACATCTTATGATGTTGTGTGCCTGCTGGGCAATAACTGAATGCACTACAGAATGTTACGTTTACACACACACATCAACAAATTACATGTAAACGCATCAGCTTTTGACAGCATAATACTCACTACTCATGAGTACTTTTAAAAGGTCTACTTTTTACTCATACTTTGGCCCAATCCCAATTCTATTTTTGTACCCCTACCCCCTACCTAATCGAGTGTGAAGGGGAAGGGCTTCAAAATTTACCCCTAAGAATTAGGCAAGGACTACAGCACCTGCACACGTCATCATACGTCATCACGATCTCTTGCTTCATATGAGATCAGACGATCGCGACTGCTGTAATCATTCCAGTTGTGTTATTTTTTGGTGTTTATCTTTAGGAAATCACTGAAGGCATACATTATGTTATCATAACGATCTAATGTGGCAATAAGATCTGCACAATTACACTGTGGCCATATGCATCTATGTAAACACACCAAAAACAACATTAACATTATAGCAGACACTGTAAAAGTTCATTCTCAGCCACTAGACTTTTCTGACAGGGTATTCGAGTGTCGTCGAGTGTCAGAATGTTGTGGGACTGCTGTACAGGAGTTATGATTAGGGATTATAGATTGCAAAATTTAGCGTTTTTTATTTTAGCGTTTTTTTTAAGCATGACGGTAAAACATAAACGCGGTTATGAATATATTAAAACGTGTTTGTTTGTTGTAAAAATTCGTAATAATGACAAAAAATACTAATTTGTGGCTCTCCTTACTTCCGGGTGCAGCTAAACTGCCGATGTAGCTGGTGCATTCTGGGAAATTTTCTTACCCCTTGGTAACGAGTGTGGTTCTGAAAAATCTTTGTTCAAAGCGGTGTATACCCCTTCCCCTTAGCCCTATACCTTTAAGCTAAAGAGAATTGGGATACCACTACCCCTTCACATGAACAAGCAAAACAAGGGGTAGGAGTAAGGGGAAGGGCTAAGGGGTAGAATTGGGATTAGGCCTTTAAGTAATATTTACAACAGGTACTTTTACTCTACTCACACTACATTTTTAGGCAAGTAATGGTACTTTTACTTAAATATGATTATTCAATACTCTTTCCACCACTGGTCATGATACTTAATTTCGGTACTGAAAAAAAAAGTCAATTTCCCACTAACATTCAATCAGAATCAGAATCAGAATCAGTTTTATTGCCAAGTGTGCTTCACACACACAAGGAATTTGTTTTGGCAACAGAAGCTTTCAGTGTACATAAAGTGACGAGTGACAACACAAAATTAAATACAAGAAAAGAAAAGGCAATAAACATTAAACAGAGATGCAGTTAGTCAAAAAGATCTGGATGTTGAATGTATGTACAGATATGTTGTAAATATACAGGTTATAAGGTGCTGTGTACAAGTGCGTATGAGAAAGTATTGCACGTTTATTGCACAGTAGGGGAATATTTAACTGTTCATGAGGTAGATGGCCTGAGGAAAGAAACTTTTCCTGTGTCTATCTGTTTTTGTGCTTGGTGCTCTGTAGCGCCGACCAGACGGTAACAGTTCGAACAGGTAGTGTGCTGGGTGTGAGGCGTCCAGAGTGATTTTACGAGCCCTTTTACTCACTCTGGAAGAGTACAGTTCTTGAAGTGTAGGAAGTGTAGTGCCAGTGATTCGTTCAGCAGTCCGGACTATTCGATGTAGTCTACGGAGGTCGGTTTTGGCAGCTGAGCTGAACCAGACGGTGATTGAAGTGCAGAGGATGGATTGGATGACAGCTGAGTAGAACTGTACGAGCAGCTCCTGTGGCAGGTTGAACTTTCTCAGCTGACGAAGGAAGTACAGTCTCTGCTGGGCTTTCTTTACAATGGAGTCTATGTGAATGTCCCACTTCACATCCTGAGAGATGGTGGTGCCCAGGAACCTGAATGACTCTACTGCAGCCACAGTGCTGTTCATGATGGTGAGTGGGGGGAGTGCAGGGGGGTTTCTCCTAAAGTCCACTATCATCTCCACTGTTTTGAGCGTGTTCAGCTCCAGGTTGTTGTATCTGCACCATAAAGCCAGCCGCTCCACCTCCTGTCTGTATGCAGACTCGTCACCGTTCCGGCACTCAAGCAATGTTGAGTGCGTTCTTAAACAGCGCTGATTTGCCATGTAGTATTCACCAGTGCTCAACAGAAATGACTGTGATTGGCCTTGAAGGTCATCAGTTCACCGCACCCCACCGATGTTTACAGAGTGCAAAAACAGACGAGCGATCCGCTGATGTATTGACTGATCTTCGTGACTTTAAAATGCTCCAGTGTCCGTGTATCTGTCTTTGCACTTGGTAAAGAGCGGTGAACTGATGACCTTCACGGCCGATCAGAGTCATTTCTGTTGAGTGGGTTTTAAAATGCAAACGTGTATAGTTCAATGCTGGATTGTAATATAATTTGATTAACAGACCATCACTGTGGTGAACAATCTGTACAGAAATGTCCTGAGATCTGTTTTCTTGTATTTGTTGATGCATTTTTGTGTTGCTCTTTAAGAGTGTGCTCTCCCTCATGTGGTTCTGTGTATCAAAAACACGCAAGCGCCATGTGCAATCTGCCTTCTTTAAGACACAAATAAATATTGTGGAAGTCGTGTGTTAATTCCTAAGATGTACATCATTTTATGTGATCAGGCAAGGGCGTAGAATTGGCATGGACGGAGAGCACATGTCCCCACCAATATCCACCAATTACTGAAATGACCCTACCAATAATTGAATCGACTTCAAAATAATAAAACAATGCATTGTCAACCCATAGTAACTTACATGTGCAAAAAGTCAAGTTCGCTAGGAGTTCATTGTAATACTATTAACCAAGGCTGTGCAATTAGTCGAAATTCACTTTCGATTTTGGCCTCTATGATTATGATAAATTATAATCTAAAACAGTTAAATTGCATCACACACCTCTCTAATTTCTCTTCATTCATACCTCCTCAAAGCCCGACTGCAGTAAAATCATGTAGATTGACTTTTGCAGCATGGGACGTGATTGTTATTTGTATTAATAAGTGTTTATTTTATATTATTAAGTACTTTATTCATGTATTTAAAAGCGTGAAACAGAATTTGTGCTGTCTAATGTCAAGAGCAAATCTACAGCCTGGTGATCAGGTACACTTCATCTTCATATACATTTTAAATGATAAACACGTCTCGATGTGTAGTAGTGTCTTCACTGTAAATGCCCTGAGAGCGTCGCTGCTGTTTGGAGTAGATTGTGAACAACTTAGACTTAAATTTCACCACTGTTGGAGGTTATTACTAGTCTCTTTGGTTCAGCAGATCAACATAATGTATTTTCTTTAGCTATTCTTGTTTTAGGGTGAGTTTTCTAATCACCAGTAATAGGCTGTATCTCCTAAAATTCATAGCCGCGGCAAATAGTAGTGAAGCCGTGAATAAATGTACAGAAAAGAAAGTTGAGACAGACACGTCGCAAATTTTAAGGAACAAAACACTGTTTGAAGTATCATCAGAAGCATCATAACCAGTATTTGTTTATTTGGTAACACTTTACAATAACAGTACATGAATAATGATGTGTTAATATGTAAACTAAACATTACCTTTTTATGAATTAATGATGAGTTAAGGCGTGCACTCATCATGAATTAACTTTGACTACAACGAGTCACAAGAGTTCATGTGTGAATAACGGCTACCTTAATTACTTGTTAGTTAGTATATTTAACATTTAAGTTTAAAGGGCACCTATGGTGAAAATTTGACTTTTCAAGCTGGTTGGACAGACATATGTGTAGGCATAGTGTATAGATCGTCATATTGGGGTGATATAAACACACTCAGTCCTTTTTTTCAATTTCACAACATAAAAACGGTGGACCAATTGGAGCAGTTTTAAGATCAACCGCAACTTGACGTAAGAGTGCTGTCCCCCCGCACACCAATATTGATTGACAGGTGCGCATTACCATATTCTCAGTATGTTGTTTCACGTCCGCCATTTTCAGCGTGTGAGTCAAAGCGACGTCACCAAAGAAACACCCTTGCTCTATTTTTAGATGTAAGGCTCATTGGGCTCAACATTCACCACGTTGTCGCTCTCTTTGCCGCCAGTGTTTGTGAGTTTTGGTGGGTTTGCATACATGTGTACTTTTCATTGTGTCTTCCTTAAACTTCAGCGATTTGCATTTCCCGCGGTCACAGAAGCTCCCTGTCATCTTAACTAGGTGCAGCTGGAAAGTGCAAGCGCGTTGCCTCACGTGTGCGTCCCTCCATTGGAAATAACGAACTAACGACGCACAGCGCCATGCATTTTGCGTTGTCACAGATGAAAGTGAGGACCGGGAGGGTGTTGCAGATAAAAGTGAGGACCGGGGGGTTCGCTCACTATTCTGCCGCCTAGGTCGCCTCTATGGACTTGCTGGCCCTGCTCAGGACACTGTTCATATTTCTGCCGTGCCACAGAGCGTTATCTGAATAGTTTAATTTTAAATAACATGCGAATGTGCATTTCTGGTGTGCCGTGTCGTGGCTCTGAGTGGCGCATCCGGTGTATGACGCCCTTTAGTTATAGCCTCAAGCACGTCGTACACCAGAAGCGCAGCTTGCCGACAAGCAGGGTCACGCCACGAAGAAGCATGCATTTCTGAACTCTAAACATAAGTTTCTATCAGGTGACACACACCGGCGCCGCAAGTGTGCAATACTTTCAACTGTCATGTGTGCGCCCTTCAGTCAAAGTTAATTCAATGTGCTTGGTTATTAGTCTCGGTGTAGGCTACAAGCTCGGAGCTTTAAACTAGCACACAGCTGGCTGTAAAACTATACAAAGACACACATAATTTTGTACTCTCTGCTTGGTCTGTGTCCGAGTCGTACATGTACAGCTAAATGCTGTACCTCTCACTCATGTTGCTTCTCTCTGTCTGCGGGGAGCTCTTGGCTCCGCCCCCTTGTTAAGTTGGGCGGGAAGTCGAAACTAATTTTCATGTGAAGCAACACGCCCCTAAAACAGTGAACTGTGTACACGCCCCCAAAATGGCACTTTTTACCACATCATCATAAAAAAATCTGAATTGTGTTTTGAACTGAACCTAAACTGGCACACTCAGAAGAACCATAATATTAATATTACATCTTAAAAAAGGAGTAAAATAGGTGCCCTTTAAGCTAAATGTAACCAACATGAACTCATGAGCTATTAATGTATACATGACTTTACTTGGAGGGGCACATCACCATTAACTCATCCTGAACTACTCATGAACTCCTGTGTGTAAAGTGTTCATGTTGATGTTGACTACAATTTTCCATTGTTATTCAGAGTAAATGCACTAGACAGACATACATAAGGAGTTCATGAGTAGTTAAGAATGGGTTAATGATGATGTGCCCCTTTAAGTAAAGTCACAATATAATAATACATTAAAATATCATGAGTTCATGATGGTTAAATTAGGCATAAATGAATGCGTTACGGAAACCTTCAGGTTGACGTCAACAGAAAGACCGCCACTCCAAACGTGGAAACAAATGCTCAGACTTTTATTGAAGATTACCAAAACAAACTTAAAAGTGGATTAACTTGCATGGATGCTGGCGTCACAAAGGCAGAGTGGGTAGCACGATCACCTCACAGCAAGAGGTCCGCTTGTTCGAGCTTCCGCTGGGTCATTTGGCATTTCTGTGTGGAGTTTGCATGTTCTCCCCGTGATTGCGTGGGTTTACTCCTGGTGCTCCAATTTCCCCCACAGTCCAAAGACATGTAGTACAGGTGAATTGGGTAGGCTAAATTGTCCGTTGTGTATGTGTGTGAATGAGTGTGTAAGCATGTTTCTCAGTGATGGGTTGCAGCTGAAAGGGCATCAGCTGCATAAAACATATGCTGGATAAGTTGGCGGTTCATTCTGCTGTGATTAATAAAGGAACTAACCCGAAAAGAAAATGAATAAATGAATGAACTTGCACGGATTATTTATTCGCCTTAAGACTAACAATGTGAGCTAGCAAAATAACCATTGTAAATTTTGATTTCACATAGACTTTACACACAAACACTGACATTGACAATGGATTGTTTGCATGTTGGGAAATGTCAAAGAAGCTGTTGTGGTAGTATGGGGATTGTGACAAAGATTTTTTTGTCATATGGAAAAGAATCCACACTTTTCAAGCAAAAACAGGCATCAATCCTAAAAGTGGAGAAGCAATTCTGGAGGCAAGATTGAAGCATGTGGCACTACAGGAACTCGCATTTCATGTTCCCAACACAAGAGTAAACATTTGATATGAGCAGCCGAGGAGCTCCGGAAATTGAGGAGTGAGCAGTAAAGCCAGGGTTTTCACTTTTGTGAATTGAAAAGCTAGCTAAATCGTTTTTTTTTTTTGTTTGTTTGTTTTTTGTGATTGCAGGACGTATTCTGACATGTGTAGTGGCTTGTTGCTCTTTTATATCCAGCACAGGGTCAAAAGCAAGAGCCTCTAGAAAACGTGAACAGGATACACACTTTTATTGCACTGGCAACACAGCGCCATCTGCTGGGCTTGAGTAAACAGCACATTCAGGATTTAACCAGGTGAATAATGGAAGCTGTACATATTGAAACATGCCAATACGACTCAAATGCAATGTTTATTTCAATTCAATTCAATTCACCTTTATTTCTATAGCGCTTTTACAATGTAGATTGTGTCAAAGCAGCTTCACATAGAAGATTATAGTAAATTGAAACAGTGTCAGTTTTCGGAGTTTAAGTTCAGTTCAGTTTAGCTCAATTCAGTGTGGTTTAATAATCACTACTGAGAGTCCAAACACTGAGGAGCAATTCCATCGATGCGCAGCTCTACAGATCTCGAACCATGCAAGCCAGTGGCGACAGCGGCAGAAAAAAATTCACCAATTGGCGAAAGTGAAGAATTTAAAAAACCTCGAGAGAAACCAGGCTCAGTTGGGCACGACCATTTCTCCTATGGCCAAACGTCAAGTGCAGAGCTGCAGTCTAGGCACCGGAGGCTGGAGAATGCTGGACCTCAGCGAAGACTCGTCTGTCCTTGGAGCGTCACAGGAATCCATGCACATATCACATGCACATTTCATGTATGTAAGTTATTATATTTAATTTACGATGCTCAATTTTTTTGCTAATATGGGGAAGTGATGTTAGGCTAGCTGTTTGTGAGTTAAATTCATTTAGAATGAAATAGCCAGCTCATGTACTTCCTTTAGAAATGTTATTTTTTTAGATCGGTTACTGATTTTAATGTGCAGGCATGATAATGGATATTTTTCATTAGGATAAATGTGTTTCTAACTGGATCAGATGTAACCAGACTAATATTTTTGCACATGGTCAATTAAACATGAAAAGAAAAAGGGGAGATATCAGACGTCTCTATAAAGAAGCACAAATAGGCAGATCAGGTTCAAACACCCTACCCTTTGCACTGTATCCCACAGCAGCTCCATAACTGAGACTAGTCAGGTCAGACTTGAGGTCCACCAGCAGGTCAGAGCATCTACTAGGCAATCACGTTTCAAGCAATGTTAGAATTTAAGCTGAGCTTCAGGAACGTTCCACCAAAAAAATCAAATCCTGTCGTTTCTTATAAACTCACAACAAAGTGAGTAGATGATGAGTAAATTATTATATTTTTCGTAATTTGAATTATATGTTGGTAATGAAATAGATTTGGGTTTTCTAAACACTTTCATTGTGTTTGTGTGTGTGTATCTTTGTATTTAAGTACAGTGTGTGTGTGTGGACCCCCTAAAATAGCAGTGGCCACCCCATGTAAAAAATTGTAGCTCCGCCACTGGAATCTCTCTTTGGCTCTCGGCGAAGGTGGTCGCACGTTTTCCATCTCCGTCCCATATCTCTCCTGGCTGGCTCCTCTTGTCTCGTCTTATTCTATCTCTGAGGCTCTCTGTGCCCTGCTACCCAAACGAATAAGGAATTATGGATATGATCAATTGGTTTCTGAACACAATTGACACCATCTTCTCGACAAGAAGTTTGGGCTCTGGGGGGACGTTTGCAGCTGGATACCTGGCTGCTCTGTCCCTGGAGGATATTGAAGATATCTACCTATTCAGAACTCTGATAACAGGGTTTCTGCTGATTGGGTTTATGCAGGGCCCTGGGGTATCGACGATTGATGAAAGCGGTCAGTGCTGCTCAAAACCCCACCAAGCTAGCCAGCTTGATTGAAACGGTGATGAGGATGGTCGCTAATAACCAGACTTTAAGTTGGGAAACATCGGGGTTAAAATTAGCAGCTTTGCAACAAGATTTGGCCAGACCTGAAGACCAGTGACGGACGGACTGTAAAATTGGCAGATATTGACCTAGATTTGAATAACTTTTCTCTTCTCTTTCGGTTTCCCTGTGTTTTTCCTGCCAGACGGCCTCGGCTGGAGACAAACAACTCTTCCCGGATAACAAGATGAGGAGACGCTCTGAATTCCTACTCCCTGTCAAGGACAACAGTTGGACTCTACAGGCTTACACACACACATACACAGCTACAGATAGACTATCACTACCTAGCCCCGCATCCCACGCTTTCGTGTGCTTTTACCCACTGGAGTGGGTAGGCGGGTCTGTGACCAGCGCCCCCTGGCTGCAGGACCAGATGACTGCCCGCCCTCACTGGACTATATCCCCATCTCCTGTTGCAATGTTATGCCTATGTCTATGTGTTTATGTGCTTGACTGCTGTTTTTTTTTCTCTTCCTGATCTCACCCTGCCCTAATTCAAGAGCAATGTTAGAGGGAGTTTTTTTTCGCCTCTCTCTCCCCATGTATCTATTTTCTCTTTCTAAACGCAACCTATCTTCGACCTGTCTTCCCCTGAAATAGGATGTTTGTGTATGGTCGGGGGGTTTATGTGACAAATAAAGGTTTGATTGATTGATTGATTGATTGGAAACATGCTGGATTCCACTGTGGGGAGCTCTGAAATAGAGACTAAAGCCGAAGTCACACTAGAGTTTGAGCTTGCAAAATTCTGTCGTACGGCGCTGCGAAAAGGGGCGGGATTAAACAAGATGAATAGACCTTAAAAAGAGCGAGTGATCGCTCCATGTTTTAAATTTCTGTTCAGAGAGGTCATGTTTTGATCCCGGATTGGTCTCACGCAGTGAAGTGATGCGATTTCGCAGGTCAGAGTTCACCAAGCTTGAACTTTGCACCGCAGCAACCTGCGAAACTCTGGCGCATGACCCTGTGTTTCCGGTCTGATGCATTCACGTGCGTATGAATGGAAGTCTATGGAGAGAAAAGCCCAGCATGACCGCAGCTTAAGCCGAAGGAAAATAAATAAATGAAGATTTAAAAATTTTATTTCTACTGATATTTATTTAACTTTAACCTATTTAAAAGAAACCTAGGTGTCATCTAAAATGTGTTAGATGCCGAATTTCTATTTATTTATTATATAGTTACAATTTTAACACAAAGCATGTCTTCAACTGAAATATGGTCACTCCTATTGAAAGTTCAGCTCATATTCTTCAGCTATTTTAAGACGGTAGTTGACCATTCATCAGCATCATCATGTCTCATCAGCGGATGTGGGAGGAAAACCACACAAGTTCGCTCAACATCTTTCAAAGCCTTTCAACCAACACACAACTTTCAGTTCACTTTGAGGATAAATTCAGCCCATTCTACTAATATGATATTTATAATATTCAACATCTGCATGTATTTAAAGCTTTCAAAACAAAGCTAAGCTAAAAATAAGCTAGATGTTTTACAAGAAAGGAACAAGAGATAGTTGTCCAGCAGTAATCAGCAGTGGACTGATTTCACCTGTGTTCATTTTGGAGGCTCATTGGAGTGCATGTAGGATCTCTTGGGCAATGGGAAAAGCGTGTGATGTCTGGAGGCCTGCATGCAGCACACGGCTGGCTGGTGGTTGAAGTGTTGCTAAACAGGAAGTTGCAGAGCAGATTCGAGAGCTTTAACAGACCAACATGAAGGGCTGTTATCAGCTACTCGTCTTGCTTTTCTTAGCAGGCTTATGTTCACCCGGTAAGAGCTTTTCTCATACTTCTGTTTCTGTGGATTGAGTTGTTTGTTTGGTTTTGTTTATCTGTCGCTTAAATGGCATTTTGGGTCAGACATTACTTTGCTTATTAAGGGTTAATGTTTTACTTCTGAAAATTGATTTGCTTGATGGGACTTTTTTTCTTCACAAAGGCCAGTTGTTAGAATCATCCATGGTGTCTTTTCTGTTGATACTTTGTTTTAACCAACTCCAATCAATCACAATATTAAAGTTTAAAGTGTTTTCTTATAGGATCAGTAAAATTGAAAAACTCATTACACACTTCAAATATATAAAGTAGCTGAGGATTTATGGATAATTTTCATTGATTTATGCTTTCCAATTTCATTATGGGGCAATTTATGGCAATGAGCAACATTTTGTTTTCTAATATTTAGTGTGTGTGTGTGTGTGTGTGTGTGTGTGTGTGTGTGTGTGT
>CAIGQZ010000276.1:1673590-1692720 GCA_903798205.1 Danio tinwini
TATATGTATGTATGTATGTATGTATGTATGTATGTGTATATATATGTGTATGTATGTCTGTGTGTATTTTATTTTTTTTATTTGTTTATCTTTTAGATTTTTTTTGCATGTATTAATTTTTATAGTTTTTTTATTTTTATTATTTATTTTTAGAATATTTATAATTTTTTACTATTTTTCATGTTTTTTTTCAGTTTTTTTATTTTTTATAAATTTGCAACAATTTCAAAATCTTTGTTCACATTATCATTATGGGGTATTGTGTGTAGAATTTTGAGGAAACTAATTAATTAATCTATTTTGGAATAAGGCTGTGACACAAAAAAATGTGAAAAAAAGTGAAGCGATTTTATAAATACTTTCCGGAGGCACTGTTGCTGTTTTAAAGCAAAGTTCAAAATGAGTAAACGTGTTTTAAACAATAGCTATCTGAATTGTAAATTTTTGTGTGCGGAAAAACCACCAGCAAAACTAAAGCCAATAGATTTATTAGTCATCTCCCACTATGCAAGTACATGCATACAAACACACAAATGCACACCTTTAATTATTCTCATTCATTCTTGCTTTGTCAATTTATCATATTGTATATTGTTTAATAATCAATTTAAATTATGTAAAAAAATTATAAAAATAATAAAGCTGCATTAATTTGCACCCTCTAACGGTACGCACAGTGTGTAGAGCTGTTCGGCTGCAGGCACCACTGCCTGTAAGTATTATTAATGTGAAAAGGATAAAGAGTTGTTAGTATATTACTGCCATGTAGCTTTAATTCTGTCTACAAACTGCAAGTGTACTGTATGATTAAGTGTTTTTCCAATGAGCCGGTGTTTTGTTTAAAAAAAATATTGAATATTAAGATTTTTTTTATTATTATAATTTTTTTTAAAGGCATGTTTATTTTTCATCTGTGCTTAAGTCCTGCAGAAATGAGTGTAGGCGGTGTTTAACCTACACATAGATGGACACATTCCAAGGTCTGCCATTTTTCTAGGCTTGCTCTCAATAGAAGCTTTTATTTCAGGAGCAAGGATAATTTCAGCTCTGAAATGTTCATGATATTCTTTTAGTATGACGGCTTCTTATATAACAGAAGTAGATTTCTCAATCCATGACCCCTTTAATTTCCGGTCCTGATCTGATCGTTTGCCTTCATTTGCGTGCTCTTTGCTGTCTGTCAAGATCTAAGCTGAAAATGACAGATGTGAGTTGTTTTGACTACAGAGAAAGGTGGAGTCCACCGAGTCTTCAGCAGGCCGATCCCAGGAGCTCTGCAGAATGTCAGTAAGAATGACACCGGGGTGAAGAAGGCCGTCCTGACTGGAACTTACTCTTTCAACAATAAATCCAATGATGCTTTCCTCTTCAAAGCATCAGCTGTTGATTGTGCAAAGAGACAGGTGCAGCGTCAGATATACATTTGTGTGTGTGTGTGTGTGTGTGTGTGTGTGTAAAAATAATCTCAGTGTTCATATGAATGTCTTCCTGTGCAGATAGTCAAAGGCGTCCGCTATATTCTGGAAGTGGAGATCTCACGGACTGTGTGCAGGAAGATGAGCCATGATGAGGATCTGATTAACTGTCCCTTTCAGACAGACAGTCTGCTGCGACAGGTGTGTGTGTACCTTGCATTTACATTGTGGGGACCAAATGTACCAGCTAGTGTAGCAATTTTTACCTTGTAGGGCACAGTTTTTGGTCTGCGTGAGAAAAATGGCTCCTAATTCACTAATAGAAGTATTCTGACAATAAAATACAAAAATTGTTTCCTGTGAAGATTGGGTAAAGGTGCAGCAAGTAAGTTTTTGACTCTTCTAAAGCATAAAAATACTATAATATGTTTGTAGATATTTAAGAAACATGCCAAGTGAATGTTCTTGTTTATCTAAAAAACAATGCTGAAGTCAGATGTTCTGCTTTGAAAATGTGAGTTACGTACTGAAACGTCTGTCTTTGTTTTGGTCCATTTAACCTGTCCAATGCCAGTTTAGCCAATTATATTTCAGCACCCCGGGTTGCCTTGGGGGGAAAACATGGATATATACACTAGATATTGCATACAAACTCTGAGCATCAGTCAACAGCGCCTCCCAGGGACGTTGCTAGACATAAAGCTCTACTGGGCAAATGTATCGTTCATTGTTCATGTTAGTAAATGTATTAAGTAATAACTAATGCATCTGTGTTACTGTAAATTGTTACCGAATTAACTGCTGTCTTAGACTTGGCACATGGCAGATAATTAGCTTTATTAAGTCTTGCCTCCCTGAATCCTCATCCCTCTTTTTTGCTTCATACAAAAAAAAAAACGCAGGCTTGCTTAGTAATATCACCATCAATTTATATAAACTTTAGTTATGTCGACTTGCGAAACTTACTGCGTGCCGACAACTCTGCATAAACGGCTGTTACACCGGTTTCACTCAATGATTGTATAAAATATGGATGTTGCGTCAGCGCCATTTTTCATTAAACGCTGTGAAGGAAAAAAAGTCTGTCTGTCGCAAAAGACTGCTGAAATTAGAGCCTGGGCATGTGCAGAAGGACTGCCTGATGGTGCCAGAGGATGAGCTGCGGAATCGAACTTCCAACCAAACGCTTGTACATCAAATCAACCACACCCTCTGAACTTCTCACTTGACCGCCGGTATCTGCACTATAACGAAGGCTCGCTAATGTACACTTTGCGTTTACATAGTAGCCTGCGTTTGCTGTTTTATCAACACAAATGGTTGTAATAACGTTAACAAAGGTGAGGTTTTATATAACGAAGATTTAACTGATAAAGCCCTGACCTTACCGAATAAACAGTGTTCCACCTGATCCTGTATGTCAGAAACTAAAGTTTACTGCTGAGCAACTCATTTTATCATTGTAAAATAACACTTCAGTCTCCTGCCGAAGCTCTGAAGTCTGCTTTGAGAAACTGTCAATCACAGCTGTCAATCACGATGACACGCCCAGCATTAAATTACTGCTCAAAACATACTCTTTACAAAAATGAAGATCTGCACCTATATCAGCACAATAACCAGCGCCTTAACTGACCAGAACCATCTTTCAGAACATTTTATTGCAAGTGTAATACTTTTTTTTTTTTTTTTTTTTTTTTTTGGGTCTCATGTCACCTTCATTAACATGGAGGAGGCGGGCTTTATGACTTGTACTGCAGCCAGCCCCCAGGGGGCGATCTAACGGTCGAGACCTTCACTCAAAAGCAGGCTCGTGGCACACTTGGTTTCACTATCCGCTTGTTAAGTTTGACTTCACACGAAGTGGCTTCTGGGTCCAAGCACTCTATGAAACTGAATGAGACTCATCAAATGCTAATAATAAACGTTTACAAAGTGATGTAATACTTTCGAAAATCCCGATCACAATATATATGTCCATGCCTAATATCTGATGGCCAGAAAGTGATGAATTTTTTTATAAATTGTTAATCTTTGTATTTGTGATGCAGCAAGCCCAGAGATTGTTGTGAATTTTATATAAAGTCAGTGTACACTTTAATGTGTGATATGAATAAAAAGTGATCATAAACGAATATTTTGTTAATTCAAATGAGTGGCGGCTTGGACCCGGAAACAGTATTACATACGTCATCAACACATCACCACTTAACAAGCGGATGATGAGCATTTTCGGCGCGCATGTTCACAACCGGGACACAGAGCGGGAGCAGCGTGTCAGCATATCAAGCAGAAGGGGTGCGTGAGGCGCGTGGCGTGGGTATGGTTTTCTGTGCGCATGCATCAGTTAGCTTTTTGATTAAACTACATTGCTTTTATCAGAGTTGACTCGATTGCACATAGAGCATAACGTCTTTATTCTGGGATTACCACTATTAATAAACAAACCTACATATAAAGTAAATCGTATCTCAAAGCATTTACTGGGGCACTAGCAATTTTTACTGGGGCCAGTAAATGGGGTCTGGCGACGCCACATTTGTACAGTGCTCCCAGGACAAATGTAATTTAACAGCACTAGTCAAGACTAAAGCCAATGTGAAGATGCTGAACTTTTAGTGATGTGAACGGGTGTAATAACGAGCAAACAAAAAAAAAAAATCATAAAGGCAGAATATTTCATAGGTAATTTATAGTTTAAGTTTTTTTTATGTTACGAACTTTTGTGCTCAACAACTATTGATGATAATACAGTCTCTTACTGCACTGATCATAAAGCAAAGTAGCACCAAACTTGCACTAAATACTCTGCTTATGCTAGTTTTGTTGAAAAAAAAAAAGAATCAAACAATGAAAAAGAAATATGACAACAAGATGCTGCAGTGCCAGAAAGTTGTATCATTGTCGGCTAAGTGAACGAGTTGTTCATAATGGAGATTCATTTTAAAACTAATCGTTCCCTCCGTTAGAATGAGAAGTGAAAGCAGGAGAGGGAGTGTGTTTCAGGACACAGATTAGATCTAATTTAAGAGGATAATACAATTCCATGCACACAAACACACGCTCTTAGTTGGCAATACTCGTGCGCCCACTTATTCATCAATATAGAAAAGTTAAATTATAATTTTCGTAATTTAAAAATATGTTTGCATACTGACCCCTGGGAAAACTACAGATCATAGATATTGGTTGTATACATGTGTATATATCTCTGGTTCTGGATGGCCACAGTCCTGCACTTTGGTCCCGCATTCATTTCAAAGGAGCGCTACCCTGTACTAAAATGGCTGCTCTATTGACGCATTCCTTCCAATAGACAACAACAGCGTAGGCAACATCTAATGTAGATATCTATGGGTGGAAAATAGCGTATTTGATTAATTCTTTCAAAGCATGCTTCCACAACTGAAATATGACCTCTGGTGGACAGTAGCAGACTTAGAAATGAGATGCAGATTCAGAGTTCCACAAGAGGTTATTAATTAGCAAATCTAAATATTACGAATGCAAACATTAGGTGAGCAGGTTACATTGTAACCCTGTGTCCTAACAACACACTACATGATGAGATTTGTGGTGATAAGCCATTTGGCGGTTTGCACCAGACAAAACATGACAGATGTTAAAATGCAGCACAAAATAGTACACTCACTGCACTCCAACACAATGGTAAGGTTTGTAGTCTAATTAATGCATATTAAACCTCTTCAACATTATTAAATGTAGATGCTGAATCACTGATATGTGTTTGCTTGCACTGAAGTTCAATTTCAAACGTTATATTGGATTTTTTTAAGATCTGAGGTGAACTATCGGCTGCTGCTTTCAGTGGTATGGCAATAAATATTATGTAAAATGGCTTTCAAACTCACATTATTAGCATTTAACACTAAATGAGGCACATGAGGTGTACCAGAGGTGTATCACTTGAAAATATTCCTTCTATTGTGTGCCGTTGCTGTTAGTTAGAAAGCAGTTCAAATCAGCCTTTAGGTTGGATAGTCAGGCACATAATTGTCAATCTGGCAACCTGACTCGTCAGAGGAAGAGCCATGTGAAAATGTGTTTTGATCCAGGTGTGCAATACCTAGTTCAACCACTGAGTGTCAAACTTGCATACTGCACCTTTAATTTGCAATATTTTAATATGCATCGCAGTAAGTTGATCAGCAACTCTCAATTTATATATGTTTCCTGATTTCCTTGACAAGCCCATATAAATGAATTTATATTGATCTTTTTCTCTCGCAGACCTTCTTCTGCCACTTTGACGTATGGTCCATTCCCTGGATGCAGAAGATGATGACCGAATATTTTAATTGTCGTTCTTTTGATAACTTTTGACAAGTCTTTTCAGTGGATATACCTCTGAAAAAAACACATGCAAATTTAACAGCGTGCTGAATGTGTGCAAATATAACCAGACGCAGTGCAGTGATTGGTCATCGTGTGCAGTATCTCTCAGTGACCTTCAGCTGATCAAACGCTGAGCTTGAGTGTAAATTATTCAGTGGTGTTTCAGAGGCAGTTTTTTACGCACCTCCAGTAGATCAAGAGCCGTCGCTTCAATCTTTTTTCCTTTTGTGTCTCATGAGTAAACTGGCCCTAGAAATACACAAACAAGTATGATGGGTTTGTAGGAACTGATTTATTGAGTTTTTAAATCTATTTCCTAGTGTTTGACATACTGCACTTGTCCTAGATTCAGAAGTCCATTTATGGTCATAAGGTGAGTACAAGCATCTGACAGGACAGTGGTTCTCAATTGGGTTTACCTCAGAAAGCAGATTTCAGACGCATTCACCTAAATATATTCTCATGTAGAAGATGATTAGGTTTGAGTAAAGGGAAGATATTTTTGGTAACACTTTACTTGAAGGGGTCATACTTTTAACGAATGTGAGTCGTTTAGTGTCATTCGCTCAGTTATGACATTTTAAATGCAAAGATAACATTGTTTGACAACTTGACAAATGCATCACAACCTGTTTTTGTCCCGACAACTTGACATTATTACGATCACTGTTATAAATCTGTCATAAACATGATCGTCATGAATTTAATAAGTGTCATTAATTAGAGCTGTTTATTGACCTCGACTACAGTGGTACAGGGTGAATTTGTCGTTAAAATGTCAAAATATTAACAGCGCTCTTAAACTACTTGACAGAGTTATGACACTTTTAATAAGACATTTTAATGACAAATAGTTTGTTCCACTGAAAACGTGATCAGAACAAATTTTCATGACATTTATAATGCCTCGTGATGATCATGTTCATGATAGATTTATGATAAGTTATGCTGTCTAGGTAATTACAAGTTGACAAAGATGAAGACTGTTGTGATGCATTTGTTTGTCAAGTTTTTATAAGAAACTAAGTCATCTTTGCATTTCCAATGACATAACTGAACGAATGACACTTAATAACAGTTGTCATAAGCATGCATAAAATCTCATTAACATTCATGATGTCAACAAGTTAGAATAACAACAGAAGAGTTCATATGTACAAAAAACTCTTTAGTGTTTGACATTTTGGTGTGTTTTTCTCAATCTCCTGTGTGTAGGTTTATTAATTTCACTTTTAAGGCAAATATTACGTTTTTTTTAACTGCCCTTCAAGTAAAACATCTCATTACAACAACAACAACAAAAATAAGAAGCTGAGGAAAAATGTTCACTTTAGAAAAAAATTTCTGATGGCACTTACAGGTTTTTTTGTATCTGAACTCTTCATGTTTTAATGCATTGTGACTGAAAGTCAGGGTTGTCTCATCAAATGTGGATTTCCGAACTCCTCTGATGTCTAAAAATAATGTAAACATGTCAGGAAAAAAAAAACATGACACCTTTTTTATTCTATGCAAACAAGAAACAGGAAAAAAAAAACTCTACTGAAATGTTCAAACTACTTATTTCAAGAGTTTACACTTAGATATTTCTTGACGCTATTAGCAGGTTTACCCGAGAGGGAACTCTGAGCTTGAAGATAATTGAGCCCAGGGCTCCTGCCTGGTCAGTGAGCATGTAGGCGGCTATGAGATCAGGTAAGTCTTGAGAGCTTCCCCTGGTAAAGGGGGAGATGGGGGAATTCTTCAAAAAGAAAAAAAACAAGATTAGGGAGTAATGCGAGTTGTGCTATTTTTAGTTTGGAATGATCCGATTGGCTTTACTAATGATTACAGAATAGGCCAGCTGCGATCAATCATATCACATGACCCTCTTAAAATTAGTTTGTAAAACTTCACTTAAAATTAAAAAACACAATTCTTGATTTTTTTTTTCCCAACGTAATTGTTTTATGTTCAATCCACTTAAATATGTTAAGATAACTTTTATAATAAGGTCAAGAATCTTGATGTGATTCTGGAGTCAGATCTGAGTTTCAGTAGTTATGTCAAAGCAGTTAGTAAATCAGCATACTATCTACTACATCTCAAAAACATTGCAAGAATTAGATGCTTTGTTTCCAGTGAGGACTTGTTGATGCTTTTATCAGCAGCAGGGTGGATTACTGTAATGGACTCCTCACGGGCCTTCCCAAAAAGAGAGTCAGACAGTTGCAGCTCATCCAGAACGCTGCAATCAGAGCACATCACACCTGTCCTCAGGTCTTTGCACTGGCTCCCAGTTACATTCAGAATTGATTTTAAAGTATTGTTGTCTATAAATCACTAGATGGCCTAGGACCTCAATACATTACAGATATGCTCACTGAATACAAACTTAACAGATCCCTGAGATCTTTAAGGTCATATATACTAGAAACTCCAAAAGTTTTGTCAAAGCAGGGTGAATCGGCTTTCAGCTACTGCGCCCCTCGCTGCTGGAATCAGCTTCCAGAATTGATCAGATGTGCTCCAACATTAAAGTTCAAATATAATTCACATCAAGACTGAAAACACAACTGTTTAGCTATGCCTTTACTGAATGAGCACTGTGCTACGCCCCACAGATAACACTATTGTCTATCTTTTCTTTTATAAGCTGTTTTAACACATTTTTATGTTTTTAATCACTTTTATTGTTTTTATTTTTTTTATACTTGTCTGTTTTATTCTTGTTTATGTAAAGCACTTTGAATAGCCACTGTGTATGAAATGTGCTATATAAATAAACTTGCCTTGCCTAACTTAATTGATTTGTGTAGGGACAACATTAATGAATTGTATGGAACCCTGCACTTTTTTAAGTGTTGGTAAACGTCAACGCTTAATTTAATTAGCAAGAAATATTCAGCAGTAGATTACTCAATAAAATAAAAACTGTTGTATTCAAACTCATAACTACTAATAATAAATCCCTAAAACGAGGAATGATAAAAGATGACTTTATATATATATATATATGTGTGTATGCTTGTACGCTAACACATTTACGGGCTTCAACACCATTATCTAAAAGCTTTTTGGCACATTTGTGAATATGAGTTTAAAAGTGCAAGTTTTTGGTGATATTCTCTGTATAAACTACAATTATAAGCTTCTGTAGTCCTCTTTTTCTTTAGGGTTTTGAATATCTAATCACGATATATATATAATCACATGAATATGTTTCTCTTTTTTTTTTTTTTTCACGTTTTTGTAATTTACACATATTATGATGTTATTGATTTCAAAAAGGTCCTGAAAATGCTGTTGGAATGTAAACAAATGGCCAAAAACAGTTTTACTTTTAAAGTCTTATTTTTACCATCAGTGTAAACTGCCCCTTAGTTATGCGTATGTTATATCTATATAGATATACACTAAAAACTTCTGCCTTCCACACAATTTCTTTCCTGTTGTCCCAACACAAACCGAATGAGTTAACTTAATTGTTTTTACCGAATTTAAGTGGATTAAACACAAAACATTTAACTGAATTTAATTAAGAAAAAACTCAAGAATTGTGATGATTTTAAGAAATTAGTTAGAACAAGCAGCAAAAGTAAGTTTTTTTTAGTGTAGATATAATTTAAGACAGTCTATTTTCTTTTAATCCAATTAGCATCAACCTTAAACACAATCGTAGACATCAACATGACTTTGGTTTGAAGATTTAATTTAAAGTTACATGTTCAGTGTCTCCATTTCACAATTCATGCATTTCATGGGAGTCAAACCCATCCCGTTCTTCATGCGTTACTGTTGGAATGTAAAATGAAAAAAAAAAATATATATATAGTAATATTTTGACTTCCTACGCAAGTACTTCCATTTAGCACTGTTGTTCTCCACTCTGCGACCAACCATTTGAGAACCACTGTTTTAATGACATTATTGCTGATAATTCTTATAAACATTTAATGAAATGTGAATGGGGAAAAAACTAAGGTGTGCTAAATACTGTAAAGCCAGCATTATTTATCAGGCAAGAGTGACACGGCAACATATACATACAAATAATGATGAATTAATACTTTCAACCACTCGATTAAAAATAACCACACTTTTAAAACCAAAAATAGCTATAGCTGTGCGTTTCAGAGATTCATAATGAACCCGAAATGTCCTTTCACTTCCCCCAAACAACATCTCTATTCTGCCGTCTTGTTCAGCATCTTCAAGAAAACCAGTTGGCAGCTCTATATTAAGGTCGGTGCAGATAAAACGAGCTCAGAAACCGCACAGAGAAACAAAAATAGTAATGGCACGTCTTTTGATTTAAAAACAGCCTGTCTGAGAGCTCATTATGCGTCGCACGGCTCTAAAAAAGAAAAAAAAACACCCACGCAGATTAATGAAAAACCAAAAAACAGGCATCTGTCGGAGCTAAAAGAAGAATGTGGAGATCAAATGAAAGCACTGTGTTTGTTCATTTGTTGACTGTTATCTGGAAGAAGTTAAGTGTTTTTGTTGATGCGTTGCCAGCGTTAATTGCTTGAAAATCTGTTCATCTGGAAGCCACGGTGAAAGAAGCGGAGCATCTGTGGAGTTTCACACTTTGCTCAGATCCAGCTTGCACAGATATGGTGAGCGGAAGGAGCCCAGGTAGAGATGTCCGCTGTATTCGTGAGCCTCGCTGCTGTAGGCCGAAACCAGGCCCTGAGGATCGTGGAAACTGCGCACGCATGTCCCGTCGCCCTGCAGCTCCACCACCAGACTGTAACGCGGCACGAACTTCAACAGAGTGTCCTGACTGAAGAGCTGAAAACAAAACGCACAGAAAAACATATTAATGAATGAAAAACCAGACTAAAGCCTCGTTTATACTTCTGCGTCGAGTGATCAGTGTGACCCACAGCGCATGCCTTGCATGTTGCCGTGCATTTATACTTCTGCGTGTTGTTTGTGTGGCAGTGAGGTGTTTATGTTCCTCTGTGTCGAGTTTCTTCGCTGGTGTTTTGTTTTTTCTGAATGCTTCCTTAATGTACAAGTAGCTCAAACTCGCTCATTTTGAGGCAGGAACCGGCGGACGTGCAACAACTTTAATCATAAGGTAAAACAAAACAAAACTTTTCATCTGCTTTTTCACGGGACTCGACACTTGTAAACACTTGCTTCAACTGACTCGCGCGGCTCTCAGTCTCGCTCATACTCATCAGCGCTACCAAGTCGACCAATCACAGAGCATGCGCTATGCGTTGTTGCGACGTGTAGTTAAATTTTTTAGGAGGTGCGCATTAACGTCGCCGACGACCACGGCGAGGGCTATACCACGTGTAGGCTGCGCCGCAGCATATGCGTGCGCTTGATGCAAAAGTATAACTCAGCCTTAAGCATCAACAAAGTGTCCCGACTGAAGTTCACACACAGAATAACTCATTCATAAATCCAAACCCCGACTAGACTTTAACAGTGTCCTAACTGAAACACAAAACACACAGAAAAACACATACAAAAGTAAAAAACAGACTAAACTTAAACAAAATGTCTCGACTGAAGTTGAAAACACACAGAAAAAAAACATTTATAAAACAAAAAACAGACTAAACTACAACAGTGTCCCGACTGAAGAGCTGAAAATACTCACAAAAAAGCACATTTATAAATCGAAAACAAGACTAAAGATCAAAAAGAGTGTCCCGACTGAAGAGCTGAAAATACTCACAAAAAAGCACATTTATAAATCGAAAACAAGACTAAAGTTAAAAAAGAGTGTCCCGACTGAAGAGCTGAAAACTAAAAACACACAGAAAAACACATTCATGAATCAAAAACGTGACTAAACCTCAACGGAGTGTCCAGACTGAAGAGCTGGAAAGACAAAGTAAAAAATACATCCATAACTCAAAAAACAAACTAAAAACTTCAACAAAGTGTCCCAACTGAAGTTGAAAACACAAAGAAACACATATCCATGAATTAAAAACAACACTAAAGTTCAAAAGAAGTGTCCTGACTGATGGACTGAAAACAAAAACCACACACACACAAAAAATACACCTATAAACCAAAAACAAGACTAAACAATAACAGTGTCCTGACTATTCAAACGATCTGATCAGAGTTAGTCTCCAGTAAAAAACTCATTTGCTGCGTCCCAATCCTCATACTTATACTACGCCCTAAAAGTATGTACTTTTTTGTGAAGGAAAAATACATACTTTTGAGTGTGTAACATAAGATTACGCAAGCTTTGGGACATACTACTTCCTCATTAACAGATCGTCCACATTTCTGTCGTATTTAATTTCCTACCTTATTGGAGAAGCAGCGGCAGGTTAATCTGCCATTCACGAGTCTTTCATGCAGAGAAATCTCCTCAGGGGTTTGGATAATTCTGCATTCAGACGTTAATCCAAACACATCTTTCTATAAGTTCAGTATTGTTGTTTCAGATGAAATATAACACAGAACACGCGATTTAAATATTTTCCAGTGGGCAAGATATTATATTAACAGTCATACAAACATCTTTACCGAAGCCTCTCTACTTGACTGTTGGTCTCGCACGTTCATCATGTTTGTAGTTTGTTTACACTTTTCACCCGTGTTTGTAGTTCTAATCGATTTCACATCCAATGCACAATGCACTGTGGGCAATATCAGCGGTCAGAGTATGGATGCTTCTACACTTAACATTTTGACTGGAAATGGTAAACCATCCAGGAACCTTTGGCAAACTCTTTTCGACATACTATGATTTGGGACATACTAATTCTATTTTCAAATACAATTTAGGACGGATAGTATGTGAATTGGGACGCAGCAACTGTTTTAAATGATCCAATTACTGAGTCAACACCTTATCGATTTAAATGATCTATTCCAGGGGTGTCCAAACTCGGTCCTGGAGGACCGGTGTCCTAGAGATTTTAGTTCCAACCCTAATCAAACACACCTGAACCAGCTAATCAAACTCTTACCAGATATACTAGAAACTTTGTGGCAGGTGTGTTGAAGCAAGTTGGAGCTAAACTCAGCAGGACGCCGGCCCTCCAGGACCAAGTTTGGACACCCCTGATCTATTTAGTGAGCCTCCAGTAAATAAAAAAAACTTACTGATTCAAATGATCCATTCAGAGTAAGTCTCCAGTAAAAATTCACTGATTCAAATGATCCAATTACTGAGCCAACAACTCATCGACTCAAATGATTCATTCAGAGTGAGTCTCCAGTAAAAAAAAAAAATACTGATTCAAATGATCGATTCAGAGTGAATATTCAATATACAATTCATTGATTTAATATGATCCAATAAATGAGTCAACAACTCTTGGATTCAAATGATCGATTCAGAGTGAGTCTCCAGTAAAAACTCACCAATTCAAATGATCTAATTAGTGAGTCAACAACTCATCAATTCAAATTATTCATTCAGAGTGAGTCTCCAGTAAAAAAAAAAGAATACTGATTCAAATGATCGATTCAGAGTGAGTCTCCAATAAAAATTCACTGATTCAAATGATCCAATTAGTGAGTCAACAACTCATCGACTCAAATGATTCATTCAGAGTGAGTCTCTAGTAAAAAAAAGAATACAGATTCAAATGATCGATTCAGAGTGAGTCTTCAATATACAATTCATTGATTTAATATGATCCAATGAGTCAAAAACTCATTTATTCAAATGATCCGATCCAAGTTGACTTCCACTAAAAACTGATTCAAGTGAGTCTCCTGTAAACAACTCACTGATTCAAATGATCCATTCAGAGTGAGTCTCCAGTAAAACTCACTGATTCAAATGATCCATTCAGAGTGAGTCTCCAATATACAACTCACTGATTCAAATGAGGCAATTAGTGATTGAACAACTCAATTCAAATGATCCATTCAGAGTGAAGCTGCAGTCACACTGGACTTTTCTCCCCACAGACTTCCATTCATACGCACGTAAATGCGTCAGACCGGAAACGCAGGGTCATGCGTCAAGTTTCGCATTTCGCTGAGGTGCAAAGTTTAAGCTTGGTGAACTCTGACCTGCGAAATTGCATCACTTGACTGTGTGAGACCAATCCAGGATCAAAACATGACCTCTCTGAACAAAAATTTAAAACATGGAGCAATCTCTGGCTTTTTTAAAATGTCTAATCATCTTGTTTAATCCCGCCCCTTTTCGCAGCGCAGTACGACAGAATTTCGCAAGCTCAAACTCTAGTGTGACTGCAGCTTTAGTCTCCAGTAAAAAAAACTCACTGATTCAAATCATCCATTCTAAATGAGTTTTCTGAAAAACAACTAACAGATTTAAAATGATCCAATCAAATTGAATCTCCAGTAAAAAAAAAACTCACTGACACAAATAATCCATTTAGAGGAAGTCTCCTGTAAAAACTTACCATTTCAAATGATCCAATTTGTTAGTCAACAACTCATTGATTCAAATGATCTGATCCAAGTTGGCTTCAACTAAAAATAACTGATTCAAATGATCCATTGACAGTGAGTCTTCTGTAAACAACTCACTGATTCAAATGATCCATTCAGAGTGAGTCTCCAGTACAAACTCACTGATTCAAATGATCCATTCAGAGTGAGTCTCCAGTAAAACTCATTGATTCAAATGATCCATTAAGAGTGAAGCTGCGGTCACACTGGGCTTTTCTCCCCATAGACTTCCATTCATACGCACGCAAATGTGTCAGACCGGAAACGCAGGGTCATGCGTCGGAGTTTCACAGGTTGCTGCGGTGCAAAGTTCAAGCTTGGTGAACTCTGACCTGCGAAATCGCATCACTTGACTGCGTGAGACCAATCCAGGATCAAAACATAACCTCTCTGAACAGAAATTTAAAACATGGAGCGATCACTCGCTCTTTTTAAGGTCTATTCATCTTGTTTAATCCCGCCCCTTTTCGCAGCGCCGTACAACAGAATTTCGCAAGCTCAAACTCTAGTGTGACTTCGGCTTTAGTCTCCAATATACAACTCACTGATTCAAATGATGCAATTAGTGATTCAACAACTCAATTCAAATGATCCAATCAGATTGAATCTCCAGTAAAAAAAAAAACTCACTGACTTAATCCAATTAGAGTGAGTCTCCTGTAAACAACTCACTGATTCAAATGAATCGTTTAGAGTGAGTCTCCAGAAAGTGAGTTTTCTGCATTGAACAATAAATAATCTGATGGGTATTTTGAGCTGAAAAATAACAGACACATTCTGGAGACACCAAAGACTTATCTTACATCTAGTAAAAGGTGGTAAAACAGTAGGCCTTTAAGAGACAGAGACAGCTCACCTTAAAGATGAGTTTCTTCAGCCAAGGTCTTTGAGAAAGGAAGTCCAGCATGGAGAAGCCTGGGTTTGGCCGCACAGCAGACATGGCCACCCAGTATCCACCTGAAGAACTGCGCCGAATGTTGTCTGGAAAACCTGGCAGGTTCTCTATAAATGTATCCATTCCTCCTTTATTGAGACCAGACACATGAACTCTGGAAAGAGAACAAAGTAAAGATTCAATACACAGCACTAAAAAAAACTGTGAAAAAAACTTAGAAACCTCAAAATATAACATCCTTTCTACAGGGTGGGCCCTTTATATGGATGCAACTTAATAAAATGGGAATGGTTGATGATATTAACGTCCTGTTTGTGGCACATTAGTATATGTGAGGAGCCAAACTTTTCAAAATGGGTGGTGACCATGGTGGCCATTTTGAAGTTGGCAAACTGGGATTCAACTTTTGTTTTTTCAATAGGAAGAGGGTCATTTGACATATCAAACTTATTGGAAATTTCACAACAAAAACAATGGTGTGCTTGGTTTTAACGTAATTTTATTCGTTCATGAGTTATTTACAAGTTTCTGACCACTTCTAAAATGTGTTCAATGTGCTGCCCATTGTGTTAGATTGTCAATGCAACCCTCTTCTCCCACTCTTCACACACTGATAGCAACACCGCAGGAGAAATGCCAGCACAGGCTTCCAGAATCCGTAGTTTCAGGTGCTGCACATCTTGTATCTCACATTTTTTTGCATTTAAAGGAAAAAACTCCGTTATGGATGTGACAGATGTGAAATTGGCACTTGTGTGATTTGGGTTAATCAAATATAATTGTTTGAAAGCATTAAAAGAAAATGTTTTGAGAATTTTCAAAGTATTGTAAAATACTTGGTTGCACAAAAAACATAGTAACGGCTTCACTATTTTTCGCTATTTAAGTTTTTTCATGGCAAGGTTGATATTTGCATGGAATTGCTCATAAGCATTTAAAAACCACAGCTTCTTTATAATAAACAAGTTAACTTAAAGGTGCTGTATGTAAGCTTTTGACTCTACTAAAGCATAAAAATACCATAATGTGTTTGCAGATATTTAAGAAACATGCTAAGTGAACATTCTCGCAGATTCAGAGTTCCACATGAGGTTATTAATTAGCAAATAATATAAATATTATGAATGTAAACATTAAGTGAGCAGGTTTGGCTGTTTGCACCAGACGAAACACGACAAATTTAAATACAGCCATTCAAAAGCAAAGAATTTTGTACTTACTGCACTCCAACAAAATGGTAAGGTTTATAATCTAATTAATACATGATAAACCTCTTTAACATTATTTAATGTAGATGCTGAGTCACTGATATGTGTTGGTTTGCACTGAGTCACAGTTCTAAAGTTCCATTTCAAAGATCTGAGGTGAACTATCTGCTGCTGTTTTCAGTAGTATGGCAATAAATGTCAGGTAAAATAGCGTTCAAACTCACATTATTAGCATTTAACACTGAATAAAGCACATGAGGTGTACCTGTGGTGATCATTGTCAGTTTTCTGTTGTTCAGCTGCAAGAAATAGAAGTTGTTTCTAATATATTTCGAGGTGTTGGTTTGCCGTTGCTTTTATTTACAACACGACTTAAATCAGCCTTTAGGCTCGATACTCAAGCACACTCCTGTTGATGTGTTTTGAACCAGGGGTGCAATACCTAGTTCAAACACTGGGTGTCAAACTTACATACTGCACCTTTAAATAGTACTTTCGTGCCTTGTTGTTCCTCATGTAGCATAAATAGCAACAATAATTACAACTAGCTTAATGTTTTCCCTTTCGTCCCCCCTCAGCCATTACATAGGGACGTAAAAAGCGCCAAGTATAACACAGATACTGGTTTCTCGCTGTGGTTTTTAAAAAGATTTTTAGAGGTTAAATTCAAATCAAATAACACCAGATTGTCAATGCTACTGTAGAACTCGATGTCTACTTTATACATTTTGTGAATAGTCTGAATCTGGACATCAGGTGGTGATGTTTGGTACTGCACCCAAAGAAAATACCACTGAAACATAATTTTTTTATAATATCAACTTTATATTTTGGCAGTGGCTCAGTGGTTAGCTCTGTCGCCTCATAGCAAGAAGGTTGCTGGTTCAAGTCCGGGCTGGGCCAGTTGGCATTTCTGTGTGGAGTTTGCATGTTCTCCCTGTGTTGGCGTGGGTTTGCTCCGAGTGCTCCGGTTTCCCCCACAGTCCAAAAACATAACTAAATTGGCCATAGTGTATGAGTGTGTGTGTGTGAATAAGTGTGTATGGGTGTTTCTCAGTACTGGGTTGCAGCTGGAAAGGTATTCCCTGTGTAAAAGATATGCTGGAATAGTTGGTGGTTCATTCCACTGTGGCAACCTATCAAGCCTGAAGGCTAATTTAAATCGTGTTCTAAACAAAAGCAAAAGCAACAGCACACAATAGAAGGAATATTTTCCATATTAAAAGGAGTTTTTGTTTTAACCAACACCTGAAATTGATATATTAGAAACGGCTTCTATTTCTTGCAGCTGAACAACAGAAAACTGGCAATGATCACCTCATGTGCTTTGTTCAGTGTTAAATGCTAATAATGTGAGTTTGAATTAAATTTTATGTCATGTATTAATTAGATTATAAACTTCACCATTTTGTTAGAGTGCAGTGAGTGCACTATTCTGTGCTGCTGAATGACTGTATTTAAATATCTATCGTGTTTAGTCTGGTGCAAACAGCCAGATTGCTTATCACTGCAAATCTCATCAGATTGTTTGTTGTCAGGACACATGATTACAATGTAACCTGCTCACCAAATGTTCACATTCATAATGTTGATATTATTTGCTAATTAATAACCACCTCATGTGGAACTCTGAATCTGTATCTCATTCCGGAGTCTGCTACGGTCCACCGGAGGTGGAATTTCAGTCATGGACGCATGCTTACAGAGCCTTTCTGACTGAATAAATGAAATACGCTGTTTTCCACCAAGGCAAGCCAGGGTGCTGAATTACAATTGGGTAAACTGGCATTGGGCAGGTTAAAAAAAAAAAACAAGACCGAGTTCCGGCTTGAAAAATGCATTTTCAAAGCAGAATAACTGACTTCAGCATTGTTTTTCAGATAAACAAGTATGTTCACCTAATATGTTTCTTAATTATCTGACATATCATGGTATTTTCATGCTTTAGAAGAGTCAAAAACTTACAGCAACTTTAATAAAGTATGTTGAGTTCAATACTGAACATCATCCTTGAATTCATTTCTCCACTTCAAGTACTTTCAAGATGTGTGGGAACCCTGTTCTACTCTAAAGAAACAAACAAAAATGGCGAAGAATGAACATTTTTATGGATATTTTCTTTACATTAGACTAAAAGAAACTGACAGTTGCATATAAAAAACCTGCAGTGTCTGGCCTTAATCTAAGAGTCATGTTTCCCCAGCATCACTTTTACTGATTCAACCAGAGAATCCCAGATCACCAGCGCACAAGGTGAAGGCGCAAAATAATAAAGTGTCTGCAGCACTGAGAGCACATTAGCTTCAGAGAAACATGCTATGCATCTTAGCACACAGGACGCTTAATGAAGGTGCATGTAGCCTTGAATCATCATGTGTCCAGGTAAAAAGAACAGCCTGTGCCTCCAGCAACACTGACTGAGGAATACACAATTCAAGAGAGGTGTGAGAGCCATCAAACATGTAACGGGGCAGGACTGATGTGTTCAAACTGACCTTATAATGAACCAGCCTAAAGGTAGAACAGTGTTGAACCCTTGTGTGTTTTGTAAAATTGACTACCCTTTCATTTTGTTGGTGGCTGTTTTTGCCCCATTGACTTCTCTTATAATGACATTTTGATTGCAAAGCCATGACAGCATATAATCAAGCATTCTTGTTTGTTGGTGGTTTTCCCTGTTGGGAGGAGGTACAATTTGTAATTTTTATGATTGATCATCAGTTGGCAGCATTAACCCTTTAGATAGGCTTGTGCAAGGAAGTTTCAGGCTTTTATATGGAGTTCTATGGAGAAAAACATCAGATTAGTGTGTGTGTGTGTGTGTGTGTGTGTGTGTGTGTGTGTGTGTGTGTG
>CAIGQZ010000276.1:1713617-1725745 GCA_903798205.1 Danio tinwini
ACACACACACACACACACACACACACACACACACACACACACACACAGAAGTCATGCTTATTAACGTTACACATCAAGTAAACCGACAGTCGTGAGATGTTTATTAATAAATTAATGTGTGGAAAAGAGCAATGAATGGTGTCTCACCTTGTGGCTTTATACTGGGGTTCGTGGGTTTCGTCTGTGATTATGTGAGGTCTGTTCAACCTCCTGAACCGCAGTCCCTCGGGCTCATTCATTCTGTTGTTGGGTCTACTTTCTCTCTATTCTTTCCTTTTCACTGATACGTTCAGGAACACATAAGGGTGAAATACACTGGTCCAACAAACGTCAAATCGATTCAGCACATCCCAAAGCCAGCGCAGATCATAAGCAAGTGACCCACGCGCGCGCGCTCCCGACAACACCGACGCGTGAAGACAGAAACGAAGAGAAATGCGTTCACTGTGACAACAGGGTAATTTCTTCATAATAAAAGTCTTTAACTGCGCAAAAATATTAACTAGGCATCAAAACTAACAGCATACAGCAAGTTTAGAGGTCGATAAACAAAATAAAAATAAACTGGCCACACGTTATTTACTAGCATAAACAAAAACAATGCACAGAACGTTTATTAGACTATTTATAATATTAGTTAATAAAAATAAGGTTTTTCGTTAACTCTGTGCACTATTGTTTACAAGCACAACTTTGAATTTCAGTTATGAATTACTAAATGTTGGGGCAACACGGTGGCTCAGTGGTTAGCACTGTAGCCTCACAGCAAAAAGGTCGCTGGTTCGAGTCTCTGTGAGTTGGCATTTCTGTGTGGAGTTTGCATGTTCTCCCCGTGTTCGTGTGGGTTTCCTCCGGGTGCTCCCCCACAGTCCAAAGACATGCGTTATAGATGAATTGAATAAACTACATTGGCCGTAGTGAATGTGTGTTAATGAGTGTGTATGGGTGTTTCCCAGTACTGGGTTGCAATTGGAAGGGCATCTGTTGTGTAAAACATGCTGGATAAATTGGCGGTTCATTACGCGGTGGCGACCCCTGATGAATAAAGGGACTGAGCTGAAGGAAATTTAATGAATGAATTACTAAATGTTGAACAATTATTAATAAGAGCTGTACAAGTATTGCTCACTCCATGTTAGTAAATGCATAATATTACCTTAATGTGACGTTTAACCAGTCACATAAATCGAAGTACATGTTTTGTTCATGTCATTTGTTTAGAAAAACAAATCAATCAAGATTTTTAAGACATAATAAATCATGGTTTTCCTAAAAAGGGAAGTATTATCATAGCATAGGGTATGGCTAACACGAACACAACTTAAAAACTAAACTTGTGTTCAAAGCTGGGTTTTAGGTGTCTCTTATGTGTGTGATTCCCTTTAAAAAAGTTAAATATTACAGTATCGTGTACACTGAAAAATTCTGTCAAACATACTGATATTTTCTACTTGTGAATATTTTATATATATTTGGAAATTACTTATTTAAAAAAAGACCACATTTTAAGCAGAGTGTTGCTCTCTCTTACCATGGTATAGCAAAAAAATAAAATTAAACGGTTATTTACAATTACACTTGTACTCAATTCATTTCTTTTCTTTTTCGGCTTAAGTCCCTTTATTAATCAGAGGTCGCAACAGCGGAATGAACCGCCAACTTATCCAGCATATGTTTTAAGCAGCAGATGCCCTTCCAGTTGTAACCCAACACTGGCAAACATCCATACACACATTCACACTCATACACTTTATGAGCCAATTTAGTTTATTTAATTAACCTATAGCGCATGTCTTTGAACTGTGGGGGAGCACCCGGAGGAAACTTACACAAACACGGGGAGAACATATAAATGCCAACTGACCCAGCAGGGGCTCGAACCAGCAACCTTCTTGCTGTAAGGTGACAGAGCTAACCACTGTGTAGCCCATTTTTCAACTTGTGAGTACTAATTTTATATATATTTTTTGCCAATTTATAATAAATGAAAATCACAGATTAGTGTTGCTTTCTCTAACCATGCTATTCGTTTATTTTAGGACTACACTTTTACTAACATGGTTGATTTTCGTAAGTTGTATGACGAGCTTGTACAAACCCTTAAAATAAAACTTTGTTGGAACAAAACTCCTAAACATGAATAATCTTAATTTTGTATGGGCTTTATGCACAGCTAGAGTTTTAAAGCCAACGATAAACATCCGGTGAAAGCTTAATGTGTCTATTTTCGATTTCGGTTGTTTTTACAGCATGAATGTTGTCATGTAATTAATACATTTAGTTAAATAAACTAAGCATTAATTTAGCCGATATGAAAGACCGTTGTAAACGCTAGCGCCATCAGTAACAGGCTAGCGCAGAAATTCCATTAAACATACTGGGATAAAACAAACGGTTATATTTTACTATGGCGGGGGAAAATGGAATATCATGCAGTGCTTCCAATCCCAGACCCCCTTCATTTCGTATATCTAACAGGCAGTGAAGATCGCAGATTTTTTAAGAAATCAGATCTTAAACGTGACAATTTTGTAATGGAAAGACAGTTCACCGGAAGCCTTTGGGCTGCCTGGCTAAAAATTAAAAGTCCGAGTGCATGTACAGCCCATTGTTCACGTGCATAGATATTTACATTAGATGTCGGCTACCCTGCTGTTGTCTATTGGAAGGAATGCGTCAATAGAGCCGCCATTTTAGTACAGGGTCGCGCTCCTTTGAAATGAATGCAGGACCAAGGTGCAGTGGAGAAGTGAAGCCATCCAGAGCCAGAGATATACACATATATCTATGATCAGGAGTTTTCCTGCTGGTCAATATGCTAATATTTTTTTAAATTGCGAAAAATTATAATTTTACATCACTTTTCTACATTGATGGATGTGACCGCATGGGCATTCCTGACAAATAGTGTGTTTGTGTGCGTGGAAATGTATTATCCTACCTCTCTGTTTAACTTGATCTTGAAACACACTCCTTCTCCTGCTTTCACTTCTCATTCTGACGGAGGGAGTGATTTGTTTTGTGAATGAATAGCCGACAAGTTTCTAGCACCGCAGCATCTTGTTGTTATATGTTTTATAACATTGTTTGCTTATTTTATTCAACAAAACTAGCATAAGTCTAGAATTTAGTGCGAGTTAATTCTCTTTTTTTTTTTTTGCAAAAAACAGTTGACACGTTTGTAGCAATATTTGTTTACAATCCAAATTATGTTTTACATTGTCAATAAAAAAAAAAAATACAAGGGAGAGAAAGAAGAAATAAAAAATAAAGAACATGAAATAAGCTTGAGGGTAAGACATTTAGGAATCAATTAGAGTACATAAATTAAAGTCATTACAAAATGAAATAGTTCTGTTTGCTTTCTTATTTTCACATAATAAAATTAAATGTAAATAATGATTAAATTCTTGCAAAAAAAAACAGGAAAATATGGTTTGGTAATAGTAAATTTACATTTGTGGATATGGAATTTACAAAGAAAATAAATTTAATTTATAACAAAGCAAGCATTTTTCTTAGCAGAGGCAGAATCATGATAACCAAAAATTATTTCTTTAAAAGTAACAGAAACCTCTTGCTGTATGTTGTCATTAATAAATGAACCAATAAGTTTCCAAAATTGTACAGTATAATTACAATCCCAAAACAAATGAAAAACAGTTTCAGTGTAAAATTGACAGAATGAACATTTTACATCAGTATTAGACTGAAATGTTTTCAAAAATTGTTTAATAGGATAGAATTTGTTAATTAATTTAAAAGATACTTCTTTGACCTTGTTGGTGAGAAAATATTTTTGTTGCAAAGACCAAATTTTATCCCACTTCAAATCTATAAATATATTATTCCAATAAGAGATCACAGGGGACAATGTAACAACATTTTCAATAAAAAGAGATCTAGTTGATTCTCTTTTGCCTTACGTTGAATGCAGTGGGTGACATCATCAATGACGTTACTTGTTAAGCACAAAAGTTCATAACATACGAAAACCAAATCTTACCTATGAAATGTTCTGCCTTTGTGCTTTGTTTTCTTTGTTTGATCGTTACTAAACCCATACAAAGCGCTAAAGTCCAGCATCTTCACATTGGCACACTGTCTTGTCTAGTGCCGTTGAATGACTTTTGTCCTGGGAGCACTGTACAAATGTGGCGGCGCTATTGACGCATGCTCAGTGTCCCTATGTGATATCTAGTGTATGGTTCACGTGTAACCGCATTCTACTTGTTCTTTGACTCTTGTCATAAAACATAATTTGTAAGGACTTTTATTATGAAAATATTTCACGTTTATACACTTGCTAGTTAACATTGGGGCAAGCTCTCCCCCTAGAGATTTCTAGACGGTGAGGTGTGTGTTGACGCTCGACTGGCCTTTATTATGACTGAAAACCTCCATTGCACGGTTTGGATTGCCCTCAAGAGGCTTGATCTCAGTGGTTGGTCTGTCTTTATTTTATAATAACCTGTTATTATAACTGCATTTAGTTACATTTAGTAAACTGCAGCGTAGCATCCTGGTTGCCATGGCAACATGAGCAAATTTATTCTGTACAACCTGTTGTGTCTGTTACCTTCATTAGTTTTACATCAGGATAAAAAATATTTATTATTTGTGCTATATATTATCATTCTGTTCTAAGACGGATAGACAGAAAGAGGTGCATCTGACAGTACAAGACAGCTGCTGATTACTATGTCAAAACTGAAAAATGGTGTATTTGGTGATATTGAATATGGCTTCACAATATATCGAAAATTATCATTATCGCGATAAAAGTATACGCAAATTATGTATCGCAGACGTGTGATGAATTACATTTACTTTATGCATTGGTTGTTTATCTAAATTCGACCAATCAGATGGGGCCTTACTATCTTTACCCCCAACTCCCGGTAAAGTCTGGATCGGATACGCAGCCAGCCGGAAGTGCGATATACACATTAATATAGCAGCATTTTTCATGACATTGTATAACAATAATTAATATTTTTACAGTACTGTCACGGTTGGGTAGGGGTAGGCCAGGCCCGGCGCCAGGATGTCATAACTGAGGGGGCGTTTTAATACCATAGTGGGGCACTAGAATCGGTGACTGATTTTGGTTCCTCGCATTCATTTTGGCATGGCTAAAGCTCACTTTTACAGTTGTGAAAAGAAACCTCTCCTTATGCAGCAGCAGTCTCAAGTTAGGAAAAAATGTCTTAAGTTTAAAGGTGATCGGCCTGCGAAGTAGAGCTGTGCGATTTGGGGAAAATATCTAATTGCGATAGTTTTTTTTTTGACAGATATTGCGATTTCGATTTGATGTGCGATTAAATTTTGTAGTCTCAATAATCTGGATTGTGTCTTCTTACTGCTAAAATGCAGTGAGTGTTAGTTAAAAAAGGAACTTATATTTACTTATATTAGGAAACATCTTTGAAATTGTACTTTGCTGTTGCTTGCTGCTAGATTGAGTGTCACTGGCAGTCCTTTTAGTTAACTTTTTAGCAAGACGCTCCTATAGCCGCCTGCCTGTGGTGCTTTTTTAGGTGCTGGTTGTTGTATTTCCTCGTGCTGCTTACAAATTACCTGGATGTATTTGGGGTCATCCCACTCGTTTGCGCTTTCCTGTTTGTTTGTTCTTTTTTTGAGGGTTTTCTGTATAGTTTGGTTGCGCAATTCTGATTGGGCAGAATGAAAGTGTGCTGACTCAATTGGCTAGTAAGACGGCAGTCACGCATTTGCTCTGGGTGGAAGAAGTTAAGTAATATAGATTTCATATCACAGCCTCCTGCGATAAAGTAATTGCAACATTTCAAATCTCGATTGCGCTTCGATTAATCGCACAGCCCTACTGTGAGGTCAAGTTTAGTCTTATAAATAGTATATAGTGCGTGAGTAAGATTTGCCAAGGGTCAACCTCTCATGCGCTGCAGGTAGGCTGAATGATAATCTTTTAAAAATTTGCAATATAGGCTATATTGCTATTTGCTCATGCAAAATTAAACACCAGAAACTATATTGTAGGCCTATTTTAACGGCTAAAGCAGTGGTAGGAAACCTATGGCTCTCGAGCCACATGTGGCTCTTTGACCAAAAATACGTGGCTCTCCAGCTGTCTTGCTTCAATATTATTTTACGATTAAAAAAATTATAATCGTCACTAGAAATCAGTTTCAATTATAGTTATACAATTATAATTCCCTCTTTATTGTAATTTTTTACAGCACAATCACAATAAATAAGACCTCAGTTAACAATAAAAGGATGTTTTAACCAATGTGCGTTTGTGGCAATGTGGATAACTTGAATTGCGACACCAATAAAAGGCAAACCACTGATGATTTTATAGTAACTTAAATTCAAAGAACATTCATGAGTGGTGATGGCGAAAATAAAAATACTTGAAATTGTTCTTTGATTCATGGACTTGCTCAACATGTGATGCTTCATATTTGGGTAACACTTTACAATAAGGTTCATTAGTTAATGCATTTACTAACATGAACTAATCATGAACAACACTTGTACAGCATTTATTAATCGTAATTCAACATTCACTAATGCATTATTAACATCCAAGTTCATGCTTGTTAACATTAGTTAATGCACCATGAATTAACAAACTAACAATGAACAACTGTATTTTCATTAACTACCCTTAACTAACGTGAACAAATGCTGCAGTACATGTATTGTTCATTGTTTGTTTACGTTAGTAAATGCATTGACTAATGAACCTTATTGTAAAGTGTGACCCATATTTGTTTATTTTTGAGTTGTGCATCGACATAAATTAAGGTTTTGTTTAAACCTGTATTATTTATAGTATTATTCATTCATTTTCTTTTCGGCTTAGTCCCTTTATTAATCCAGGGTCGCCACAGCGGAATAATCCGCCAATTTATCCAGCACGTTTTTACTTCCAGCCGCAACCCATCTCTGGGAAAATGTATAGTATTATAAATAATAATAAAGTATTAGCAATACTATAATAATTTTTAGTAATTTATAGTAATACAGTAGCAAAGGCATTTTTTAAAATGCATTTGCAAAAAAACATCAGAAATGGCTCTTTGCTGAAAATAAGGTTCCCGACTCCTGGGCTACAGCATATCGATTTTATTTTGACTTGAAATTTCATGGCCCCAAAAATGAAAATGTAACCTGACAAGTTATTAAAATAGGCTAAATAAATAAATAAAATGACGAGTAGGCCTAGTAACCTATTGGTTTATGATGGCGTTTTTTACCAGGCCCGGATTAAGAATTCAGAGATATAACTTCTACAAACTTATAATGCTTATGATTTGGATATAGCCTAACACCTCTCCAATCCAGTTCTATAAATCTAAGTCCTCCATAATATACACACTTATTAATGATTCCTACTTGTCTTCCTCATGATGAAGAGTAGGCAAAATCTGATATGTAGTGGGAGGGAAAAAAAAGATTGTGTTCATCAGATGTTGGAATCGAACCGGGTTCTCGATCGATTGCGTCCAAACATGTTGCCATGCTCTTTACGAGCTACGCCACTCATGCTGATACCTGCTGCGCTCATTACTTCTGTTGTCTCTGTCAATAAAACGGTGACGAGGTGCGCTATTTGCTCTTCGCCTAATAGTCACTCTAAAATTGGCATTTTACCCCCCTGGCAGGGGCCCCAAGTGCACACGGGCCCCTGGGCCTGTGCCCATAATGCCCGTTGGTTAATCCGGCCATGGTTTTTTTATAAATGCCAACCAAACAATTTCACGAAAAAATAACACTTATAATTTTACCTTTAAAATTACATTAAAAGTTATATAGCCTATTGAGTTGCAGGTTATCCATGCCAAAATGTAACCATTTTTCGCGGTAATAACTGCATTTCTTTCTTTATTTATTTTTGAGGTATAGACAGACTCTGTTTTGCTACACTAATGCCTTAAAAAGTTACTAAGTAACACATTTAGCTACTATTTAATAAAAATGACATTAGATTGTAACATTGAACTTTTTCCTAACACTGATGTTGGTTGGGTAATGAAGCGTTATGCTGATTTCACTGTATTTATTTACCGGTTAAATGAATAGTGGGTAAGCTTGATTGTGGGGGCATAGTTTGACGTCTTTATCTAAAACTTTAAACATTTATATTATTTAAAATAAAACAGATAGAAATAAGGAGAATAAAATATCATTTAATCCACTCGTTTGGTGCTGAAGCCAAGATGTGTCTGCATTAATAAACAGTATTGTTGCATTACCTTCATTAACAAAATCAGTAATAGCAAAACTGTGCATATTATTATTACTATAAAAAGTATATTACTGCCTTAACTCAGTAACTTAGGCAGTAATGCAAAGTAATAAATACGTGAATACATAGCCTAAATGAAAGGAACAATACAGTACTGTGACGGTTGGGTTTTGGGTTGGGGTGGGGGTAGACGTTAATAAAATACAATAAATGGGAAATTTACTAAATAATATAAATAATTCTCGTTAACTTCTGGCCGCAACCATATCCGATCTAGCAACGACCTCAACTCCCCAGTAGTTGCTGTTCTGCTATTGGCTGGAGCGACCTAAAGGTAAACCCACGGCCAATCAGAATATCTGTTGAGATTCATAATGTTTTAAAGACTAAATGATTGCACCTTGACAGTTTTTTTTGTCTGAATTAGATCTTAAAACATCTTTTACCTGTTTATTTTAATATCAGTTTTGTAAAGGGAATGTTATATTGTAAGAAATATCTTTATCGCAATACTATCTCATGATTGTTTCTGACAGATAACAGGATTACAGTTCTTCGGGAGGTTCACATTCCAAGTGGGGCCAAAGCAACCACTATAAGACAAGTGCATAACTTAATTACAATTTAATTTTTTTTTATTATTATTAATTTATTTAGCCTTTTTAAGTTAAAGGGACAGTTCACCCAAAAATAAAAACACCATTTACTTACACTCAAGTGGTTCTAAACTTTTATGAATTCCTTTCTTCTGTCGAACACATGACAAGAATGTTGGGAAAAACTTCCATTCCATTTTTGTTCCCAATATAGATGTCAATGGCTGTTTCTTATCCCTAACATTATCTTAGAATATCTAGTTTTGTGGAGAAGAAGGAAATTCATAAACAGTTTATTTGGGAAAACTGTCCCTTTTAAAATGAGATTCACTGCATATTAAACTGGTCTTCTTTCTCCTTACAGACACTAACTCATTGTTTCAGGCTTGACAGCTCTCAGATAACACTTAAGGTATTTTGACACGCGCTACTTTTTACTTTAATTTTTGCTCCGTTTTTAAACAAACAGAATTGTTTCAACATAATTTCCAGATACGCAACAATCGAGGGTCTCTGATTCCTTTAAACTGCTGCATGCCGCCAAACAGCAAGCAAATGTAAGTACCTAACGTCAAATATCTGTTCAAATATGAGTGTCAGAAATTCATTTCTTTAATTAAGGGCCCAATATGTGGTCTCTAGAAGTAAATAACAGGGGCTTTAAAAGTGAAATTTTGATTAGTGCTGTGGGATATTGAAGAAACATGCTAAATGTTATTGCAGGAAAAAAGACACATCAGTAAAACTTTTGAAAGTAAACTCCCACGTTTTACTGTTGCGTAAAACAAATTAGGCATTTTAGCGATGTAAACAAGCAAAATTAAATTGAATAAAATTTGTATTTTTTAAAAATCAGGTTCCTTTTGTTCCAATACATTTACAGAGCAATTGCACAGGGAAATGTTAATTTTTACAAATTGTACAACTTTACATTTATGCTGTGCTTTTGTGGAGATATATATATATTAGGGCTGTCAATTGATTAAAAAATTAACTAATTAATCACACTTTTTTGTGTAATTAATCATGATTAATCACGAAAAAAAATTCCAAAATACAGGCATTGCAAATATAGAAATTGAAAAATTATAATAATAAAGTATTAAATACAAACAATTGTATTCAGTGTAAAGTTGTATTGTGAGTTGAGAACATTAATTATAAAGTAGAAACAATTTAGCTTTGTCCTCCTTAACATTTCATCACCTTGGAATTATAAGGTTCTGTCTGCGTTCTGAATGATTTTGAGATATTGAGCTTCAAAGTTTTTGCATTCCATACCAAACAGTGTGTGTGTAACATTTTTTTTAAATAAAAGGTCTTAAAATGTAAACAACTTATAAAAAAAACATCATTTAATAAGAATATGTCAATAACTCAATTTTGACAAAAATGTCAGATAGAACCTTATAATTTTAAGGTGACGATTTAACCAGTTGCTAAGACAGACCAGCCTATTGACATTATCGGGGACAACACAGAGAGAGAGAGAGAGAGAGAGAGAGAAAGAGAGAGAGAGAGAGAGAGAGAGAGAACAACGCACTCTTTTCGATCGAATCAAATTTGCTTAAACTAAGCGTTCTAAAGTATGGCTTTATTTCTCAATCAAGGATTCTGACACATCAACGTGAAGCGTCAAGGATTCTGACGCTTTAAAAAAGTTGCATGTATGAAAACATGTCAAACTTAATGATACATTTGAGGGCGCTCGGAGTCAACTTAGAGAGGAATGGGCTGTCTTTGACAGCTTGCGACATCATCTGGCGCTTTCACTGACTACATTTACATGGATCCATATTCTCTGGATGAACTGGTGCTGTAGGCAAACAGTGATCACGCCGCCCTCAACCCGAAAGTGAAATAGAAACTAACCGGTTTGCGGATAAAAGTAAGGACAGGGAGGGAGGGGGTGGGTGTCGCGGATGAAAATGAGGAGGTCGCCTCTATGGGCGCGCCGGCCCTGAACACACGTCAACCACAACAGGAAATAAAAAAAATGCAACTGCGATAAATGCGTTAATTTTTTTTTACGCGTTAAATATTTCAAATTAATCAAGTGCGTTAACGCGCTAATATTGACGGCCCTAATATATATATATATATATATATATATATATATATATGAGCAATATCACACTCGTAGCAGTGCGATATGGTTGTATATCGCCACTGGTGGAAGGCGTGCATTGGCACAAGGCTGCAGGCCGAGTGCCTTAGTGACCCACCAGTGACGCTATACAGCCATATCGCACTGCTACAAGTGTGATATTGCATTTATACAACAGTTTGACAGCATAATTGTGCATATAAAAAAAGAAAATCAAACACGGAGAGTCTCAAAACCCTTTTTTAAGAGGAACTACTTTCTTCCGCCTTTCACATCTGCAACTGACGTCAGAACAGCAGAAACTGTTGTAGAGCTAGTATTTGATTCTCTAGTGTAAAGTCTATAGTGATGACAAAGATTTTCACATTTTAAGATTATACGGCTGAAAGGTATGAAATACCATCCATCAGTCTATTGAGATTTCCCAGTATTTCTCTGTTGCAATCGGCAGATCACAGTATTACTATGGTATAAATACAGCACTACAACATACAAAAGAAAGAGATCGACTTAGAAAGTCATTTACCTGTTTAATAATGATTTGATCAGCTGTAGTTAAAAATTAAGCTTTTATAATGGGTCGGCTGACTCGACTGCTTTTCCACAAACAGAAAAATGAAAATCACCGCATAACGAGACATTTACAATGACACAAACTGAAAGCAAAACTTTTAAAGAGTTGTAGAAGTGAGACTTTTCTTACTTTCTTTGGTTCATTCTTTCTTGAGATGTAGATTATTTTTCTATTTACTGATTTGCAGCTTTCAGCATTGGATTGAATGATTTATTATAATCTTACATTTGTTTTGTAGCTGAAATATTATTTATTAAATTGACATGCGTATAAAAACAATAGTGCAAAATAAATATTACTTACGGCAATGCTTCATTTTTGTTTGATGCAAACCATAAATGTATTTTTCATAAAGTAACAGCAGGATCTTTTAGAGTACATAACTCGCATTCAAGCACATTCAGGGCAGCATGATAATGACAAATGTAATTCATTGTAAGTATTATTGACATCATCATCATCATCATTAATATTATTTTATAATTATTAGACATTCATTTTGGAATTATTGCACAGATATCAACAAGTCATCACAGCATTAGTTAGTTGTTTCTGTTTTTGTTAGTCCTGATTGATGTTGTTTTCAAATACAATAAATCCCTTAATATACAATTT
>CAIGQZ010000276.1:1726145-1744009 GCA_903798205.1 Danio tinwini
TTTTATTTGTGTCTGTGCTTTAGATAGATTACTTAGGAAAAGTGACAGAATTTCTTGACCCTGAGATGGACACAATTTTCAAACAAATAGGAAACATCTATCTGGGTCACTCTGTTCATGCTTTGGCATCCATAGTGAAATTGTTACAGATTTTTGGTCAAGAAAACCAGCATGTCCACTTTGCTTAGTTTCAGACATGTGCTGAAAGTCTTTCATAGGGTGTGCTAATGACAGGCCCACAAGGTATTTACTTGTATTAAATCACAAATTTATTGCAAACCATTGCAATATGTACATTGCAATATGCATATCTGCAGTATTTTTTTAATCGTTTTTATATATTGCGAAAGCTCACATTTTGATCGATATAACATCAGTTTGTCACAGTATAACATGTAGGATTGGGGTCCCTCTTGTGGATAATCATGTTTGGGGCCCATTACGTATTTAAAAGACTGACACTTGCTCTAAATGAATGACTCGCATACATTTTTGAAATCTATTTTTATATATACACGTAGGCCGTACGTCCTTGAAGTGGCGAAAAACTACCAGCATGGTATGAAAAATTTGTTATGAAATTATTTGTTTGCTTAACTTGTTTTTTTTTTACCTTGAAATAATTATCATTATGGTTTCTTCCATATGAATATAGTCAAGCCAAGAGCCAGACGTATTCCCATGACTGTTATTAATAAAACCTTGAAGTTGAGAGAGCAGAGCATTGTGAAACGGGTGAGACGTTTGACACTGATTCTCAGGTTGTTTCTTTTTGTTTCAAACAAGCTCCCTGCTTAAATATGGTGATGATAACGTATGAACATTGCTCACATATTACATGATGTTATTTCAGATCAAAAGATTAGAGGAACTGTTGCCTGAAATCAAGCTGAAAAACCATGAAAAGATGACAAAGGTGAACTTATGATCATGTTGACGTATTTTCTGTCGAAACAGGATGTTGCTCATTCATCTTTGTGTGTCAGACGCTTTAGCCGTGTCACAGATGAGCCATGATTTGCTATTTGTTGTATTAAAAGTATTGAAAATGAAAAGTATCCCATGATTTACTCACCCTCAAGGGATCCTAGATGTATATTTCAGTCAAATAAGACATTGGGGAGAGCGGCGCACAAACTAACACTTTTTGGTTTTGATCAAATAATAAAGTAATGGGGTTAGACAAACCTTTTTTTTTACCAACAACACACAAGCCTCTTCTACACATGAGCACTGAAATTATGATCACCAGACCTATGGTTTTTGTGCAGCATTGCCAAAAGTGCCATGAGTATAAATGTTATTATTTACCCCACCTGCAAGGCAAGTTGTAACAGTCAGAGGGTTAGTTGTAACACATGATTTTAAAAGGCACAATTAATTTTAATTCAGTTTACATTAAATATGAGCTATATTTCCACAGTAATTGGCTCATTTCTTTTTTTATTCTACATAGCACAGTATGTTTATTTTTTTGTTTATTGGATAAACACATTTGAATCTTTGCGTTATCTATTTATGCATTATTATATAATGCATTTATTTGCATTATTAGCAATAAATATAAATATTTTCTATTAAAAAAAACATTTTATTTAAAAAGTTCTCAACCTTACATTTAAAATTAAGGCCCAAATTCACAAACAGGGCTTAGATTAAGCCAGGACTACACCTACACCTAGTTAAAGGGCACCTATGGTGAAAAATCTTCTTTTCAAGCAGTTTGGACAGACATATGTGTAGGTATAGTGTATAGATCGTCATATTGGGGTGATATAAACACACCCAGTCCTTTTTTTTTTATTTAACAACATAAAAACGGTGGACCAATTGAAGCAGTTTTCAGACCGACCGCAACTTGACGTAGGAGTGTGGTTTCCCCGCCGAATTGATTGACAGCCGCTTATTAACATGTCTCCATAATAACGTGTATAATCATATCCACAAGACAGGACGTGCGCAAATCAACCATAAATAAAAGATCTGTTCAGTTTAGGATCATTAATCATCATCAAATGTGATCAAGAGTGAGTTTGACAAGTTTAAAATGTTTTAAAACAGTGCATGTGTGTAATGAATTACAGCCATTTACTTCAGATTTACTTCATCACTACAGCCACGTGTCAGAACAATAATAAAAGACGCTTTAATCCCGGTTTGTGGACGTTAAATCAGGTTTATTTTGTACATTAACGTAACAGATATCTACACAGCAGTGGATATTAACCTGTATCCTGTCACATTTGCACTGTATGTATGTGCGTGTGTGTCTGCGTGAACTTTGTAACGACATTGTGTGTGACTCATCCTGCAGCTTCACACAACATGCATCAAATACTCATTGGTAAAGCTCTTACCGTAGTTTTTCTCACAAACGTTACGTGAGATCTGCTTCCTTTATGTCCGTGTCAGTTGTCTGAGGCAGCCGAGGGTGAAGACTGAGGCACGCTGACAGGCATGTGGGAACGGTGGGCAGGGAGGACTAGCCTTAAAGGCGCAGTACACAAAAACAGCAAAAATCTGTTGAGAGCTATAAAACACAAACTAGTGAAAGCTATAATAATTATTCTGATGGGTGTTTTGAGCTGAAACTTTACAGACACATTCTGTGACACAAACGACTTTTATTAAATCTGGAATAAGGGGTAAGGTGCCCTTTAAGTATACCAGGGCCTTCAACATTAACAGTGATTTATTTTAGCTTTCAGTAGTGAACTAAAGCATGTGGCATGGACTAAACCCCCAAAAGACTCACATTTTCTCTATAAAATTAACCATCATTTATTCATTCGATAAGATAACTTCAAGCTTTCCATTACAGGACATCGAGTTGCTGAATCAAAAGCTGGTCTTTCTTCACAAACGAATGCAGGTAAACTGTTTTTCTCATTTGTAACTCTATCATTGTGACATTATTATCATTAAATGCCTAAATAATGCTCACCAGCCACGTTATTGGGTGTGCCTTGCTAGTATAGTACCTCATTTGGCTTCACAACTGCCTTTATTTTTTATAGCTTTTTTCAACAAGCAAATTTGTAATCAGCCAATCACACGGCAGTAACTCAGTGCATTTAGGCATGTAGACATGGTCAAGACGATCTGCTGCAGTTCAAACCGAGCATCAGAATGAGAATAAAATAATTAGAATTTAAGTGACTTTGAACCTGGCATGGTTGTTGGTGCCAGACAGGCTGGTCTGAGTATTTCAGAAACTGCTGATCTACAGGGATTTTCACACAACCATCTCTAGGGTTTACAGAGAATGGTCTGAAAAAGAGAAAATATTCAGTGAGTGGCAGTTCTGTGGGCGCAAATGTCTTGTTGAAGAGAATGGCCAGACTGGTTCGAGCTGATAGAAAGGCAACAGTAACTCAAATAACCACTCGCTACAAATGAGGTTTGCAGAAGAGCATCTCTGAACACACATCGAACCTTGAGGCAGATGGGCTACAGCAGCAGAAGACCACACCGGGGTGCCACTCCAGTCAGTCAAGAACAGGAAAATGAGGATACAATTCACACAGGCTCACCAAAACTGGACAATAGAAGATTGGAGAAACGTTGCCTGGGTTGATGAGTCTCTATTTCTGCTGCGACATTCGGATGGTAGGTTGAGAATTTGGCGTCAACAACATGAAATGGCTGCCTTGTATCAACGGTTCAGGCTGGTGGTGGTGGTGTAATGGCGTGGGGGATATTTTCTTGGCACACTTTGGGCTCATTAGTACCAATTGAGCATCGTGTCAACACCACAGCCTACCTGAGTATTGTTGCTGACCATGTCCATCCCTTTATGACCACAGTGTCTCCATCTTCTGCTGGCTACTTCCAGCAGGATAACGCACATCATTAAGTGCAAATCATCTCAGACTGGTTTCTTGAACATAACAATGAGTTCACTTTACTCAAATGGCCTCCACAGTCACCAGAGCTCAATCCAATAGAGCACCTTTGGGATGTGGTGGAATGGGAGATTTGTATCAATGTGCAGCCGACGAATCTGCAGCAACTGCATGATGCTCTCATGTCAATATAGATCAAAATCTCTGAGGAATATTTCCAGTACCTTGTTAAATCAATGCCACAAAGGATTAAGGCAGTTCTGAAGGCAAAAGGGTGTCCAACCCAGTACTGTTAATGTTGTACCTAATAAAGTGGCCAGTAAGTGTATTTGAGAAATCGGAATATCAGATATTTCACAATGTAATAAATTTGAGCCGAGAATATTTATTTAGCATTTGATTGGCGGATGCGTTAACAAGCAGTTCAACAGATGTACTGTAATAAAGTGGCAAGGATATCGACAATATAATCTATTTATTATAGGTTCCACTTTTATTAGACATGTTAATATTATGTACATTGCGATTATGAATGCTACAGTCTGCGATTGAATAGTGTCTATCCATCTTTTATTCATTTTAGATGGCGGAGTCCTATTGCTGGGAAGGGATGTTGAGAAGAGCTCCACTGTGGTGAATGGAGTTTAAGAATAAACCTCAGATCTCAGAGCTGAATCAGTCTGTTCAGCTTGCGCTTTTGTATTTGTAGATTTGTATTTGAATGTCTGAATAAATAACTTTCTAGTTAAATACTTTGACTTAAGTCAGATTTTAAATGCACTGTATATGAAACATACAAGCGAGCCGGTTTTGCTAAGACCTTTTAGCCAACTAGAGATTTTTAGCGGATAAATGAAGTCAGTTGTCCTGCGGTTTTTGTAGATTAAGATAAGTGCATTAACTATCAACTGATGTTTGACAGGTCACAATTTAAAATGATAACTTTCATATATACATCTACTTTTTGGGGGGTTCTATAATGCTGGAAACACTCCTTTTTATTTATTTTTATCCAAAAAAAAAAGACTATAAACTACTCCAGGGGTGTTCAAACTCAGGCCATGTCCCCATGTACATGGGTATTTTCTATAAATGAGGTTTTCCTGCTTGCATTAAATTTTTTTTAAAAAATTAAAAATTGGTCTATGAAAAAATACAAAAATGTATTTAAAACGTTTCAGTTTCGGGCTCAGGCACGCTTGCACTCACACTGCAAGCGTACCGCGCCTGAGCCCAAGTGAACCGTGCTCAGACCCACCTCTTCCAACTGGGGCAGGGCCGCCCAAGTGTACCGTGCCTGAGCCCGATTCAGAGCGCTCACACTCCTTAAACAATCCAGGAAACGGGCCTGGGTACAGTTCGGATAGCATAGTGTGAGTAAGCCCTGAAGCTAAGCAGGGCTGAGCCTGGTCAGTACCTGGATGGGAGACCACAGGGGAAAACTAGGTTGCTGTTGGAAGTGGTGTTAGTGAGGCCAGCAGGGGGCGCTCAACCTGTGGTCTGTGTCTGAGTCCTAATGCCCTAGTAAAAGATAAGGGGACACTACACTGTCAGTGGGTGCCATCTTTCGGATGAGACGTTAAACCGAGGTCTTGACTCTCTGTGGTCATTAAAAATCCTATGGCACTTCTCGTAAAGAGTAGGGGTGTAACCCCGGTGTCTTGGCCAAAGTCCTTCAATCGGCACTTTCCCATCATGGCCTCCTAATCATCCCCATCCACCGAATTGGTTCTATCACTGTCTCTTCACTTCACCTATAGCTGGTGTGTGGGGAGCGCACTGGCGCCATTGTCCTGTGGCTGCCGTCGCATCATCCAAGTGGATGCTATACACTGGTGGTGGTGTGAAGAGACTCCCCTCATGATTGTTAAGAGCTTTGGGTGTATGGCCATACACAATAAATGCGCTATATAAATACACATTACATGTAAAGGGCAGGGCAAACCAACAGTTGGCAATAAGGACACTTATGCTGGGGTCACACCAAACAGGGAATTAAAAGCTGATTTATACTTCTGCGTCAAGCACACAAATGTACTCTGGTGCTGCCTTTACGCGGTTGCAGACCCCTTGCCGTGGCTAACTTTACAACTCTGGCCAGATTGAAATTTTATTTTTTCAAAACTCTGGGTATAGGGGGGTCATGTGGACCCTACATCCGGTGTTTCGCCTCAAGTTTTCCGGCCAACCGCCTGGGTTCACACCAAATGGGGAGGACGCAAATGAGGCAAAATGCCACACTTTTGCAGAATATGCATTACACGTTTCATGTTCCCACCGCGGGACAGTAATCCACTTCACGTCTGCATTGATTTTTGCAATTTACCGGTGCAAATACTTACGGCTGATTTAGGGGCCGATCACAACGAATGCATTTTTTGCATTGAGGCGCATTTCTTAAATGGTTTACTAACGGCTGTGAGCGTTATGTGCGTTGCCAATTCAACATGCTGAATCGGGCCAACAAGCTCCAATGTTAACTCAATAAGAGACCATGTGTGGAACACACCAAACCAACTAGCTGCAGCAATGATTCCCAACAAGGAGAGTCCCTGCAGAGTTTAGCTCCAACCATAATCATACACATCTGCCAATAGCCATCTAGTGAAGACAGTTTGATTAGTGTTGGAGCAAAACTCTTCAGGATACCAGCCCTCCAGGACCGAGTTTTGCCTATCCCTGACCTTAACCCCTTAAGAAACAAGTGTTTAACTTAGTTCCTAGAGGTCTCACAGCTTGATGTAGTTTAGCTTTTAGCCCAATTAATTACACACGATCAAAGTGTGTTGAAACAGCTTTGGAAACTCCGCTGGAGTATGGCCCTCTAGGAACTGAGTTTGACACCCCTGCTTTAAGGCATCTGCTGATAATCTACTGCTTGTTTCTATATAATCACAGGACACTTTTAGGAGCATTGTTGAGTCACATCTCAATGGGTCAGTCACTCACTTTTTTTTTTTTTAACAGAGGACCAATTACATTAAAGTATCATAATGTTGTGGCTCATTAGTGAATGTCAGTGCAACATTTTTTTTCAATATTATTAATGTATATAAAGGGTAATTGAGTATGAATTAAGTGTTTTAAATGGTCAATTACTTTTAAGATTTTTAACAGTAGGAATCTTCGATGTAGTCAATTAAATTAAATTGATATGGGCTGCCGACATGTACTACACACTGGAACATAAGGGCAGCTCTTAGATTTGAACACCCTATTTAAAAGGCTAGAATTTAAATGATTTGTTTTGCTGTTCACAAAGATGCACAGACACAAAACTTCCTTGCTGCTTGTTCAAACCCCAGTTCCCCTCAAGAAAAACAGCATTGCGGTGCTTGTCTCCACTTGTTTATTGATACAGAAAAGGCTGTAGTTCTGAGCAATGACTTGTCGTTTTTCCCTGTACAACCCACAAAGATGCTCTGAAAAAGTACCAAAATATATATTCCAAAATACGTTGTATATAAACCTTAATGAATTTGAGGGATGCTTTAAGATTGAGGACAATGTAAAAAGAAAACTCTTGCTTTGAAGACTTCCACGCTGTAACCGTTCAGAACATTGATCAAGACATTGATCCAAAGGCAGCCTGCTGTCCTTATAATTCAAAGGAAAGTAGCCTATTATTATGGACTTTAGGATAAATGATATTGCAAACAAAGTTATTTTAAGCGAATATGAAACAAGGTAGAGAGGAATGTCGGAGTAACTCATCATGTGAGATCATTTCTACAGGATTGTTTTTATCTCTCATTTGGGTGATGGCTTTGGGGGGAAAAAAAAAAGACCAGCATGTGTTTAATCACATTATTTTAAAAAAATGTATTTGATGAGTTACACACTGGTGTCCAGAGAAAACATCACAAATATTGACAAGGATCCACTACTGCATATAAAAAAAAAGAAAAATCAAATTGACATTTACTGGAAAAATACTATGTACACAAACAATGGTACAATGGACGAGACAAATAAATGAGGAGCAGATAAACTCATGTGTCGTCACCTTTGAAACCGATACTGCTCAGTTCACTCCATTATCATCAAATATAAATGTTGCTGATGGGATTGTTAAACCAGGACAAAAAAAACTAGTTTAAGCTGTTGTGTCTTTGAATCGTTTAAAAGTAAAATGCTCTTTCTCAGGGAGCTATCCTTAAAATTCTTCTAAGTGGTGTGTATTCAAAAGGGAAAGTGTCCTCAAAATAATCATTACATTCAGCGACAGCACCTTTACTCAGTTTTGGGTTTTTTGCTGTCGTTGCCGTTTTCTTCCACTGCGGTATCCTCCGGCTTTCTCTTCTTGGTGCCCTCAGGGACATTGCTCACGGAGCGCGGGGAGAAGGTGATAATCATACAGGTCATGTTGTCACATCCAGTGCCGTCTCCTGAGGTGTCTGGTGCCAAGCAGTGGTCCAGCAGCTAGATGTGAAGAGAAGAAAACCCGTTGAATGTTTTTATGGTTCCAGTAAATGTGTACTTCATTACTGTAGCAAAACAGTTATTGTAAATGTAAAAAAATATCGCTATAAAAATAACACTGTAAACTCACTCCATGATTGTCTAACTGAAATGAAGGCTTGGATGGCTTTTAATTTCAGTTTTAATGAAAACAAAACAGAAGTAATGGTTTTTGAAGGTACCGTTGGGACCCCTTTGGTCAATTTGGGTTTGTTAGCTCAGTTTATTAAGTCTACTGTCACCAATTCAGGGGAGAAATTTGACAGAAATCCATGCTTTTGTGACTGTTAGATTACTGTAATGCACTGTATGTGGTGAGTAATGGGTCACTATTGCCTGTTTGTAAATGGTGCAAAATAATGCAACACACCGGTTAACTAGAACTCGTAAATATGACCACATTTCCTCCGTTTTAGCTTCGCTTCACTGGTTGACATTGCACTTTAGAATACAGTTTGAATAATCTTGTCCCACTTTGGATACACCCCTATAGGCCCACTCATTCTTTTAAGACAGCTTATCAGCCCAAAAATGAAGCGTAAGCTTAAAGGGGAACATGTTTTCGCTGTGATAAGTCCTAGACTAGATTTTTGGGCAGATTTGCCTCTGCCTATTAGACACGCCTCTTTGTTTTCACTTAAATAAGCTCTTAAAACCTCTTATTTCTTTGGCCTTTGACACCTGATTTTACCAACTGGTTATATTAATGTATATGCTGTTTAGGTATTTTATCCTACATTTTTTGTCTTTTATATACTATTAGGCTTATTTTGTTGTATATTGCTGTACAGAACTTTGGCTTACTTATACGTTTTTAAAGTGCTCTATTAATAAAGTTTGAATTGAAAATGCAGACTTAAAATAATAAGTCCTGAACACTCTAAAATATGGCTAATCCTTTGTCTTTAGTTATTTTTTAAGGCTTAGCCTATTCCACTTAATTGAGTGACTATTTGTTTTGCATACATGAAAGAATCTCTTATCCAAAGATCACCAAGACATTAATTACCCCTGAAGCTCCTTTAGTTTGTATTTTTGTAAATGTAGATTATTGTACAAGTAAAACAAGTTAAACGTTTTAAATATAGTAAAAAAAAATTATAATAACAACAAAATAAATTTGACTGGACTTTTAATAATATACAGCCAGGCAAAAAAATACAAATAAATCTAGCCATGCAACTAAGGTTGTGCCTGTAGTATTTCAAGACTTGAGTAAGAAATGGAATATCTACAAATTCTGGATGAAGCTGATATCAGTAGTAAAATGGATGCTACGATGCGACATGAACACTGATTAGGGCTGGAAGGTTTAATTGAGGTGATTTTCATGCGCATTGTTTAGATGCAGCAGAGTTTATAGCAGAGTCATAGAAGAGCGAGAAGCTACGCAAAAAAAACAACAAAAAACTTCATTTTAATTCGGTCAATATTGACACAGATAATCTTTCTGCGATAATGACAGCTGCTTGCGACGCTCTTCAATGCTCAACAGCTGTAGTAAATGATGCATGTGAAAAGTACAACACAACATGTTTTTACTCTTAAACCCCCTTAAAACTAGTCATGTGTTTAAAATAAATCCATCTGAGACGTTTCCATAGTCGTGTTTATTATGAATCAATGAAAGCAGTTAAATCTTCTATTTATTCAGCAACTGCTATTTAACTGAATTTCAATTATTTTTTGTGTGTATTTGAACATGTTTGTGGATCTCCAAAGGCCAGAGGGCGCTCTCGTAGCAGAGATTTACTACAAATCACCCTGTGCTTCTTTAAGATGTACACAATCAGAGCTTTGCTCAGCGTTTGCAATTTCAATTCGATTAATCGGGCAGCCCTAACTACTATTTTCGAAACAGCAGCTTTTTAACACTATTGACACAAAATCAAATAAAAATCTCATTTTAGTTTAACATTCTGTTTAATGTTTATACTTTTTCAATTTCATTACAAAACTGAAGGCATTTGATTCAGGTTCATCACCTATACCACAGTCAACCACTAGGAGTGATAGATATTTTGCCTCAACTCAATTAGGCCAAGTCAACAAGGGGAAACGTAACTTTAGCTATTGATTAAGCACTGTGAGTAGCCTGTTTCAGCATTGTGATTTGAATTCAAGCCCACTTAACATTTCATTTGATGTGCGAACATTATTTGTGACCTGTTTTGTTCTGGTACCAGGTTATTTATTTACCATGTTATTTTAAGTTGTGCCAGAGTGTTTTTCCTCCTTTTTTTAGTCCTGAGGCAGACATCCCAAGTCTCCTGGAAGTTCTGTGAGTCTCCTGCAAATGCATAGAGACTCCCGGATGCCCGCAAACGAATAATAAACTCCCGGAAATCGCGCGTTTTTCTCCCGCTTCTCAAATACATCGCGCACCCCTCTCCACCGCATCCCTCCTTGCACTTCATAACACACACGTCGCGCGCACGCCGCCTACACCCCACTCTGTCTTCACTTTCTCTTCGCTAAAACCTGTTTAAAACAATAAATGCTTAATGCCGCATGGTCTGTCTGAGTCTGTCCTCATTTCGAAGTGTAGCCTTATAGTCATAAATGGTGGTTATTCTGACAAGAGACTCAGTTGTTAGTTATTTTTAGTTGCTTAGTGGACCACTATTTTCTTTTTGATCCTCACAATTTTGGAATCCAGTTGCGGGCCGGATCACTGATGTAGGGCATTAAATCAAGAAAAAATAAGGGGGGAAAAAAGGACCACACAGTCCTCAGTACTTACCTCATCAATAATAGCAGATAGGGGGTTGTTTTTACCAGACTCAGTTTTCATTCTCTCAGTCACAAAGTCTATTACTTCCTGACTGCTCATCACATTCCTTTAAACACACAAAAGATGAATGAAAATACAGACATTTAATCAGCTGCCATTTACGGTTAAATATCAGGAAAATACTATATGGGCTTACACTGCAACATGAAGAACAGTTGCAGGAAAACTACAGTAACACCACTATATTGAATATTAGATGTTCAGTGTAGAGAACAATTTAATAAAATTCATCTTTGCTTGACTTCAGGGTACATAAATGGCAAAATCATCACAAATATTAAACATTATGGTCATGTCTACTATCAAAAACAAATTTGGTAAGAAACATTTGTAACTTCAATTGACATATCAGGGGGTGTCCAAACTCGGTTCTGGAGGGCCGGTGTCCTGCATAGTTTAGCTCCAACTTCCTTCAACACACCTGCCTGGAAGTTTCTAGTATACCTAGAAAGAGCTTGATTAGCTGGTTCAGGTGTGTTTAATTGGGGTTAGAACTAAAATATGCAGGACAGAGTTTGGACACACCTGACTTATAACTGATACTGTTGTCATTGTAAGAATCATATATGGTAAAGTACTTGTTAATAACAGTGTAAGGACCCTCTGTTAAGCCAAAATAGATTTTTTTGAGAATTCAGAAATGATTTTGAATCTCCAAAGAGGAACAAAGCATGAATTGTTTTTGAAGTCATTGAAGTCCATGACAGTGAAAGAACTAATATACTTTGGGTCAATAAAACAAAAATAACTTATTTATTTCTTACCAAATGCCATCACATGCAATAACCATGAACTCATGATCTTCATTGAGAGTCAGCACTTTGACATCGGGGAGAGCGGAGATCATCTGTTCCTCTGCGGGAAGAGCTTTGTTTCTTTTGTAAAAGTGATCCCCTATATGAAAACCCAACCATTTTAGTGACGCAAAAATGCAAAGAAAATGCAACACTAAATTATTTTTAAAAATTAAATATTCCAATTTACCAATAGCTCTGGAGAGGTTTAGGCCTCCATTGACACGACCGTCCTTGGTCACCTTTCCGCCAGCATTCTTTATTCTGGCCAGTTCTAGTTCATCCTCTGGCTTGTGGTCGTAGGACATGTCTAACGCTTTTCCCTTTTCAGACACCACACACCTGGAATCTCCAGCGTTGGCCACAATGAGCTGCTTCCCACGAATAAGAGCAACTACAGCTGTGGTGCCACTGTCTGAGCCTGGCTGGATAACGGAGATGAGGGAAGAGAGAGAAAAACAAAACAAAAAAAAAAAAAAGGTCAGCAAAACAGACTACACACCAGGTAGAGCTGCACGATTTCGGCTAACATGAGAATCATGATTTTTTTGCTTAAAATCAAGATCACGATTTTTCTTGCGATTCTGTAGATGTAAAATAAAAGTTAATATGAGTCAGCTATTATTATTATTGTTATTTCTCAAACATATGGTAAAACAACAATATTATGTGTAGCTCTACCATTGGTAAAAATGCTCAATTTTGAATAGACTTTAATGACCAGGACGTATTTAAAGTCTGCTCGAGTCCATCATTTAATGCACAGTAAAGTGACGACATCAGAATACAACTATTAATAATTCTGATGTTGAATTATTACGTTTGAGACATATGCTTGCAATCTGTCATTGACAACATTATTAGACCATTTATTCACTGGTAAAATCAGACATGTCATTATCTGTTCCCCTCTTACATTATATTCAACATCCTATAGGCTACAGTAGTTATACTGACTGTTGTCACGATACTGAATTTCAGTACCAACCTGTACTGAAATTTAAAAAAAACGTCCATATACCGCTAATAAATAAATAAATTTTCAGTACAGGTTGGTACTGAAATTCTGTATCGTGACAACACTACTGGATACTATACTTCATTTTATACTATAAATAGAGAACCTTGGGTATACCCTTAGATAATTTACAAAAATGGTAACAATGATTTTTTATTTAAATTATGATTTACTGGCTGCAAAAAAACTGTGTGAAAAAGAACAGTGCATCCATAATAACAGAAATTGGGCATGTCTTGATCGTCATGTTTTTCCACTCTGCAATGTAAACTGAAACATAAAATCAGGAGTCATTCTAACCTCCTCTTTTCCATCCATGCCTGGCAAGCACATTTCCTCCTCTTCATCAGTATCCTCTTCCTCTCCTTCTTCTGTGTCATCCTCCTCTTCATTCTCGCTGCTGTTCTCACCATCTTCCTCACTGCCGTCCTGTAAACAAATGAGTTTGTCAATATTAAAATGCGTAGTTGCAAAACTATTTTAGCAATATTCAGTTTGTACTTTTTCTGAATTAAGCAATATTTGTTTCAAAAGGTTTTGATTGCCTGCTTAAGGCTGAGTATATGCATGTACAATGCTCAGCATATAGGAGTACACCCCTTATCCATTTCTCAGTGAATATGGGTAATATATATTGGTACATTTGAACAAAACAGATTTATTAAACAGATATATTTTTTTAAATAATATTTTAGTCACTGAACTTCTTTAGATAATACATTTAAATTCATGCAAAAGATTGCTAAAAAATAATAGTTAATAATAATAATAATAATAATAATAATAATGTGTGTGTGCCCATATATGTGAGCACTGTATGTATGCATGCATGCATGTAAAACACTAAAGTCAAATTCTGAAAAGTCATTAGAATTGAGCATTTTAAGAGCTTTTAAATAATGCATTTATAACTTGTTTATTCCAGCATCGCTACTTCAGTCTAACATGTCAGAAATCTAAAAACTAAAATGGTGATTTGCTGCTCATAAAACATCTCTGATTATTACCAAAGTTGAACATATTGACCCCAAATATTTTATCAGCAGTGCTAAGCTGGTTTACCTTCTTTTTTTTTGTTGTTCATGTTTTGGAGTCTGAAAAATGCTTAAACTCCAACCCTAAAAGAATCGTACTATCAGTTACTAGTAGGGGTAGGCCATATTGCAAAATTTGGTATCGAACTATACCAGGGGTGTCCAAACTCAGCCCTGGAGGGCCAGTGTCTTGGAGAGTTTAGCTCCAACCCCAATCAACACACCTGAAACCAGCTAATCTAGCTCTTACTAGATATACTAGAAATTTCCTGGCATGTGTGTTGAAGCAAGTTAAAAGCTAAACTCAGCAGGACACCGGACCTCCAAAACAAAGTTTGGACACCCTGATCGATACCAGGTAAACACAGGGCCAGTATCAATGATTTTGATCGATACTTTTATTATAATTATTGAATTTGAGGACATATCAAAATTGATAAATCTAAATGTCTTACAACAATGTCTGGAAACAAAGGAAAACAGTTATGTTTTTTGATAGCACTATCTGAAACATTCTAGCACTTCTCTGGATTATTTGCCACTTTGATCGCTGGCTTGTACCTTTCTCTTGTAATTTACTTGGGATAAATAGTTCACTAAATGAATAAAATGTAATCCTTCAAAAAAATACTTATCCTGGATCAGCAAATGTGTAACGGACAAAGCCAGCACGTGCTGATTAAACTAGGTCAAGCATCCTTTTCTGTTATTCTGTCGTTAATTCGATTTCTGTGCAATACTCCTTCTCCGTCTTTAAATAGAAAATATATTTTAGAGAACAAATGTTTTCAAATGTATTCTCCCTGCACGAATCAGTTACAACCATTAAAAAAATATTTCTTGCCATCATATCCCAACTATAGCAGCCAAAATATCTGCTTAGTTACATGATGAAAGGTCAACTAAATAGAGGAGCAATGTGAGTGAACAATGCATGAAAGCGATGTTCACGGAACGTCTGGACTTTGATGAAAGGGAAACAACGTACATAAGAAATTGTACACAATGTATTGATGTCAAGAATTGTTTCCATTCCAAAATGAGAATAAATTTATGCGCAAAACTGGAATATCACATAAAAGACATGCGAATAAAGCATCGTTTCCATCCAACGAGTGCATTTGCTGCGGTAGTAGAAGCTGCATGAATCATTTCTTCATTTAATAAATGACTTGCGCCTCAGAAGACAATCCCGACACGTAATGAACACTTGGTGGTGTTTGAAGGCGTGAGATGCGGGGCACAGAGGTTCTGGAGGTCATTAATAATATATTAACATTAATACAGAAATGGTTAAGGCGTATTAGAATGACCAAAACAACATTTCAGATGTTTTACAGTGTGCTCAGCCTGCTGGTTTGTCCATTCACACACATTTTTATCACCACATGATCTCTTATAACAAAATCACATGACTAATGCGCATACTGGAATTTGTGTTTGCATCGTAGTTTATGCGCACCTTTTTTTAGCGAATAAAAAAAAGTTTATCCCACTCAGTTATGTGCATGCGTTTTTTTTTTATGCGAATTTTTAAAATGCATACACATCTTGGCATTTCCATCAACCAATTGTTTTATGCGCATATCCAAAATGGGCATAAAAATAGATGGATGGAAACTTAGCTACTCTAGTATCAATGAGATACCAAAAAACTTTTTGGCGTCAATACTAACAACATAAAGACTGATCTGCCAGGTCATCTGTATTTGAAAATGAACTTTTAACAGAAGTTTGTTAAACAAACCTAGCACCAAATAATCAAAACTTGCCAGCTGAGCTAAATTTATATTCACCTCTTCCTCACTGCCTTCCTCTTCTTCCTCCTCCCCTGACTCTTCACTGTCCTCAAAGAACTTAGACTTGGCACTTCCTGGAGGAGCTGCTGCAGAAGAAGAGCAAGAAGGACCGGCATCCACAGACTTTTCAGCAGATCCTTCAGAAGCTGAGCCGCCGGAAGCAGCTGCTCGTCTGCAGGCCCTCATTTTGGAGCCTTCAGCTGCATTTCCAGCACCAGCTGGCTTCTTCCCAATGCTGTCAGCAACAGACGGCCCGCATTCTGTCTCACCGTTGATTCCCTTCTCGGCATGAGATTTCTCCCCATCCTCGGACTCTTTAGAGGCCTCGGGACATGGCTTTTTGGCATTTTTGTTTTGGTTCTGTCCGTAGCGGGTGAGCAGCTCCTCGATTGTCATGGTGGCTTCTTCATGCAGCAGAGCGGCTTCTTCATTATCAACTGACAATGAAAAAAATCAGGTTTTGTTAGTTTGCATTAGCTGAAAGCGTTCACATGTACACCAATACTCCAATTTTAATACAATTAAGACAATACTCTGATTAAGAGTATACCATGTAAATAGTGATTTTTGATTACCTTAATCTGACTAAAGTCATAATCGAACTAAACAGAAATCAAATTAAGACGTGGATTATTCCTATTTTAGTTGCATTGTTGAAGTGCAGTACAGACATGTAAACACCATAATCAAATTGTTACTGTTTTGTTGTACAGTTGTCAGGCGTTTGACGACAAATAAATGACAATGGCATAAAGCAAGAGAGCATGTTAGTACATGCTGTAAACCATGACTATGCTCTCTCATACAGTACCTTGAGTTTGTGACACGGGCATAAATGAAAAGTTAGTGAATGAAACGGCAGAGGTGGCCTGTTCCTTGAGAATTTTTATCCGACATCATCTGATTGCACGCATAGTGTGAGAAATTAACTACAATTGAACTTGTCACAAAATTAAAAACTAAACGCCCAAACTCGCATACGATGAACACAAACTGCTGTTGTGTGAAACACCAGAGAAAACTAGCGTTAAATGGTGACGTAACGGCGTTAAACTTTGTACATGTAAAACGGAATCATTAAAGGAACATTCAAAAAGCAACTTATGTAAACAATTATCATTTTATTGTCTTATTTAGATAAAGGCAAATAATTAGATTACTGATGTCCATGTAAACGTATTCAATGTTGGTAATTGCACACTAACGATGATACACAATGCACCTGCTGATATTGCTCACACATCATAATAACATGCGTTGTTATTGATCTGATAACAAGTGATCAGCAGAGAAAAACTTTTTCCACCTGGTTTACACTCATTTTCCTTCGGCTTAGTTACTTTATTCATCGGGTCAACACAGTGAAATGAACCGTCAACTTATCCAGCATGTTTTACACTGTGGATGCCCTTCCAGCTACAACCCAGTATTGGGAAACACCCATACACTACAGCCAATTTTGTTTATTCAATTCACCTATAGTGCACGTCTTTGGACTGTGGGGAAAACCAGAACACCCGGAGGAATCCCAACACTGGGAGAACATGCAAACTACACACAGAAATGCCAACTGACCCAGCCCAGACTCGAACCAGCGACCTTCTTGCTATGAGGTAACATTGCTAACCACTGAGCCACCATGTCACCCTCCACCTGGTATAATATGCATTCAAATGTGTTTCTAGGGATTAAACATGTTGTTTGGCTTAATCAAACCCTTCTCTCTTGCTATGCTCTTCACTTCTGTGACAGTAGGTGCATTACATTATGAAAAACAACCAAAAGTGTCTCTGGAAATGGTATAAAATGTACAAGCCTAATACATTTTGGACCTTGTTTAGATCTATGTTTAGTAGGAGTGGGAATCTTTAAGGACTGCGATCTGATTCTGGGGGTTCCAAAACAAATCTAAACGTACTTTTACATCTTTACAACTTGACAATGTAACTAAATTAAAATGTCTGTGCTATTTAATGATTTGAATTTCTGTATGGCAGTACTATCATCTTAAAAATCAATTATTTGAGGATGAACAAGCTCTGAATATAAAAAAGCCAGATTACAAAGATAAACATGAGATGAGCAATTATGAAGAATGAACATATTCCATAACTTAAAA
>CAIGQZ010000276.1:1744109-1764301 GCA_903798205.1 Danio tinwini
ATTATGTTTTAACATTGTGTTAAAGAATAAAAATGTACTGCTTAAGTCAAACTTATTAACTCTCTTGTGAAATTATAATTCTTTAAAATATTTCTCAAGTGCTATCCCAAGTGTTATCAGAGAGAAGATTTTTCCCAACACATTAAACAACAGTTTTAGGAACCAACTACAACTAATTTCTTTTGTCTTTGTTTGTCCGTGCCATGATGACGGCAAACAATATTTTACTAGTCATTTTGCAAGACGCTAGTATACGGCTTAAAGCAAGCTTTAAAACATAGTAATGCTTCAATGTTTTGCAACAGTGCAGTAGGCCTATTTTACTTTCACAACCTGCCTTTGCAGAACACTTGCCTTCACTTATGTGCTGTAATGGAGACATACTACCCTGTCCGCCTCCTTTGGTGATTGTAAAACTGCTCACACAGCAGACAAGTAGCGTCAGAGGCACCGCATCTATAATGACTCAAGGTTTCGCTTTCGGGTGTGAAAGGAATTTGAACGCACTATTGGATCAGAAGTGGCGCACCTATAATTATCCATCGGTCCAAATGAAGCTAATTCTGCCACATGCATACATGTCTCTATCAGCCCTTGTTTTCGGTTTTAAGCTAGTGTCCAGGGCCAAATCATTGTGATCTAATTTGAATACAGAAACGATTCAAAATTGCTAGAGAACAAATTTCGATGCATCTGTTTTTTTTTTTCCTTCCACCCCTAACGTTTAGCACCGCCCCTTTGATCAAACTGATGAAAACGCATCTTAAAATCAGGTATTGCAAAAAAAATCATCATGATATCATGTTCCATATAATTCGATATCAATAATTATTTAATCTTTTTAACAATACATTTAGGAACATTAGGATTTTTTTGACCACTTTATCTTCATTTACCAACATTAAGGCACATTGTTTTTAATACTCAAAAACAAAAATATTTAAACAAAATATCTGATGTCTTTATAATAAACATAAAAGTTAAAGAGACTCTAAAACTTGATAAATCAAATGTTACAAAGGGTGTGCAATAGTAAAGGTAGATCAACAAAAACGTTTGTTTAAAACATAAACGCAATGTCTAATCCACCATTAACTTGTTCAAAACCTATCGGAGTGTCATCTGTTGAACACAAAAGATGATATTTTGAAAAATGCTGGCGCCCATTGACTTCCATAGCAGGCTAAAAAAATTAGTTTGAAAGTCAATGGGTGACAGCAACCAGCATTCTTCAAAATATCTTATTTTGTGTTCAACAGAAGAAACTCAAACTGGTTTTGAACAAGTGAGGAGTAAATGATGAACATGTATTTTCATTTTGAACTCATATCAGCTGTGAACGGCAGATGCAAGTTCAGAATTCAACATCTTCCAAACAAATCAAACTCTGAAGCAAAACGAACTCAGGTTTGTTTATAAATACTCTGATCGTTATGCTATCCTTTAAAAAATATGTCTTATTTATCATTATTATTATTGGCTTAAAATGTCATTAAGACACAAATCAATCTTTAAAAATACTGAAAAGTAAAAGTGACAAACATGTGAAAAAGTCCTAACATTTACCATCATCTTCATCTGCTACTTTTTCAGTTTCTTCCTGAGGACGTCCAGCTATCTGAACAAGCTCCTTGATGACTTCATCTGTGGTGATTCTGGCATCTATATCCAGGAAGGCATCTTCCAGAGCCTGAGAACAATACATATGGTCAGTGAAGTGGTTTTATCTTTATCTTCTATTCCAAAGCAACTTCTATCACAGGCCAAATGTATCTGGATTACCAAATTACACAGATGGGTGATTATTTGAAGTGCAATTTCATGTTATTAGTGTCAGTTCGCTACTAATAATTTAACTTGGCCTTAATATTTTTTCATTCTAGCAAATGTCACAAATTAGTTTGTTCTATATATTTTTCATTTCTCATCTGTTTTGAATACTATTAAATTTAAGGGATTTGTTGTGGAATGAGACAAAGTAAAATAAATGTATATATTTATAGAGGTTTTCTTTTATTTAGCTCTATCGGTAGCCTGTTTTAAATGATTTATAACTGAAATTATAAAAAGTGACACTCAGCAAAGAGGCTTCTGTATTTTTTTTTTTCATAATGCAATTCTGACTTCATTACTTGTGACTTGTTTTCAAGAAAATATACAGTAATCGTATTACAGTACTGGAAAGTCACATACAAAACAACGACAATGGCAGAGATCCATTTAAAACGCCAGCTGCTTTTAAATCATATTACATTTTCACGTGGATTCTACAATAATGTCTAAAGTACAAGCAGCAACGAGATTTGATTTGATGCACAGAGCTGGTGGTAAATGTCATTATCGTATTGTATCTTATTTTAATGCCATATCATCTTCATTGGCGATAGTATCTTCATGGCAAAAACAACTGTGCGAATAAATAGGATAAAACCATTCATACAGAAACAAACACACACAAGGTAAATGTCACTAAACAAATCAAATCTATTAGTCATAATTTGAGAAGCGCAACAATAAACTACTTAAAGAGATTAGCAAGGTTTACCTTTTGCAGCTTGCCTTCTTTATACGTCTTCTGCTCTTTAATGACGCCTGGTAAATACTTGGAGCAATACAAAGCAACCTCCTCACCTGGAGAAACAAAATAAGAGTGTGACCAAACTCAATTATGACTCTATAAATGAACTGATGAAATATGTGAGAACAGCCAAGAAAATCCATTTTTGTCCACGCTCAGGAATGCTAAACCGGATGCAACTTTGCTCACCCTCACCCTCAAGGCCTTAAAACTACTGCAATATGGTTCAGCGCAACTTTAAAGACATTAAATAGTTGATCAAATAAAATTATTAATGTCTTATTTAATTAGGATGCTATTAACTAAATGTAAACTGGCGTTCAGCACTTTAATCTGTTGGTGTGTGCAGCCCATGATACGTTTTTATCTCGATTAGCAGAAAATGATATATACTACTGAAGCTGCGGCCACACTGGACTTTTCTCTCCATAGACTTCCATTCATACGCACGCGAATGCGTCAGACCGGAAACGCAGGGTCATGCGTCAGGTTTCGCATTTCGCTGAGGTGCAAAGTTCAAGCTTGGTGAACTCTGACCCACGAAAACGCATCACTTGACTGTGTGAGACCAATCCAGGATCAAAACATGACCTCTCTGAACAGAAATTTAAAACATGGAGCAATCGCTTGCTTTTTTAATGCCTAATTATCTTGTTTAATCCCGCCCCTTTTCGCAGCACCATACGACAGAATTTCACAAGCTCAAACTCTAGTGTGACTGCAGCTTGACTCTTGTTGTGAACCATCCTTTAAACCCTTATTAGTCTTGGATAAATTAATCTCCACAAACATTTTGGTGCATTTGTGCCAATCACAAACATTTCTCAGCATACACATTCAAAGTCTGATGTCCATTCTAACAGACCCACATAAATCACATAATTAAATGATACTGTCTGCTATTATTAAAAGTAGCAAACTATATATTTTAAATGCATGTAAGTGACAACAATAAAAGACTGTATGACTGTATGTTAAAGACTGTATGAAGTATGACTAACTGGCAGTGGAAACAAGTATTGCAGCTTCTATAGGAACTTCTTTGTTCTGTTTTGTGTAACTATTTTTGTACTAAAATATAAAGCAGTTTATAAAAGAAAGTTTATTCTGTTAAAACTTGTAACCATTGCCTTCTATAGTTTTTTTTTTTTTACTATGCCGGTCAATTGATTAAAGGTTTTTAGCTTTCTTCAAAATATATTCCTTGGTGTTTAAAGGGCACCTATTTTACCCCTTATTCAAGGTTTTAAGGTGCAGTAGGTGATTTGCCAAAATGCTAACCGCTTAGCATAATATCTTCGAAACACAGTTCCACCCCTGCCGTCCAAACCCACGCCTCCTGAAACACAAATGCGCACATGACAGCAGACAACCCACTAGTTCATGTCATTCGACAGTTAGAAATGTAGTAGTGGTTGTCCGGCGGCATGCAAGAATTACACCTAGTACTAAGCCATACTTGCATGCTATTTCAGACCGAATATTCAGAGTAGCATGGTAAACAACATAGGGAGCGCGTCACAGGCTGTCATTGGTCAAAAATGAACCAATGTGATGTGAATATAAAGCCAACTTCATCTCAGTAAAGCAGGCTAGGTGGAATAGCACTATTTACTGATGTTTTGTTGTTAAACTCAATAAAATTGTACATTATCGATGCTGTAAAAGGTCCCTCATGAAACTGAAAATCACATCAATCTATCGCCGAAAGATTTGAGTGGCTGAACAACACTTCAGTGCATATAACCCATTCATAACAACATCTATAGAAGCTTTGCGCAAGTAAAATACTTTTAAAACATAACATTACCCGACTAACGGAAATACTTCAGCCATGGTGTTGTCCTTCCTCCAGCGTGCAAAAATAACTCCAACATTGATTCAGGATTTTAAAAAGTTTGGATTCTACATTTGATTTTACCACTAGGATCTCATGCGTCTGGTATGCATATGAACGCACAGCATGCATCCACGTGTGCACGCGCTAATGACGGATCTGCGTAGAAGCCTAAATCTACATTTGTTGACAGACAGTTTGGGCTACTTATCGGAATTATCTCTCAAGTCTGCATTGATGCATGCTTTATCAAGAACACATCCAGGAACTTTCAAGCGTCCTCCGTTCTTGCGGTCTTGAGTTTTGGAACTGAACTTTGGCGGTTGATGATATTACACGAGAACACGAGGACGCAAGAACACTGAAGAGCGCATTATTGAGAAACAGCCAAGGTCCGTCTTAAATTGCATACTCATGCACTATTCTACGCCATTTTCTAGTATAAATAGTGCAAGTAGTGCATTCACACTAAAAACTCTAAAAACAATAAAGGCTCGTACACACCGGGACGCTTTCCGTTTGCATTTGTCGTCAGCGTTTTGAGACGTTTTTCCGGATTCAAACCCAAGCGATTTTCACTGGCGTCAAGCAGAAGAATATGCAAAATCACTTCTTGATGTTAAATGGCGCTACACAACTTTAAGCTTCTGACACCCGCTTGTAGCACAGAAGACGACGACAAAGTTGACACGCTTTGTTGTAAAAGTTACTGCCGATTCATGGTTCAAGTAGCAGCTCCAGCGATGAAGAAATTGTTCACCAGTGCAATAAGCAGCTCCATGTTCATATCACCTCTGGGCATCTTCTTCAATGTGCACTCACATTAATAGTTTTGCGCTTGAGCGCCTCCAAGTGCTGTTTACTGTAACTTCAGCAGCTCCGTGCACGTGAACAAACGTGCCAATCTGATTGGTGGAGAAGCAAAACAAAAAAAACGAGCATGAGGCGTTTCTTTAAAAATGACGCTTTTATGCCTGCTGTTTTGCGCGTTGGTGTGCACGATCACATTGGTGCCCTTTATTTAGTCAAGAGGCGTTAAACATCAAGGAAAACGTAAAGAAAAAATACCCGGAAATACACTTTAAATACCCGGATGATGCACTTATTCAACAGTTAAAAAGTAGTGTGGAATGATGGATACTTTACGCACTCAACAGCCAATTCTTTGCACATGTAGCAAAAGGGGAGGAGCTATAAGGCACTGATGTTGGATTTCTTTATTCTAGATAGTGAAAGCAAAATTCTCCAACAAGAATAATTATGTCGGCTCCCGATGGGGAATGCAGTTATACTCATGGCAGGTCTTATTTGGCAGTTTGGTCATTGATTTCCCCAATTTGGCAACAGTCAAACATCGTCTGGGAAAACAGTTTGAATTTCCGCTTAGTAAAAAAAAAAAACAGTGTTCCATTTTGAACGACACTAAACTCCTATACTATGCTGTTGTGTGTGTGTGTCAGAGCATAAGTACATGGTGCATAAGTGCATAGTGTGCCATTTGGGACGCAGCTGTACATCACTCCAATATGATTATGGACACACTATACCTACACACAGCTCTGTCCAAACAGCTAACAAAAGTTGATTTTCATCATCTGTGCCCTTTAACAGAAGTCAAATGTTTGGAACCATTTGAGGGAGACTAAATAGTGAGCAAATTTTCGTTTTTGGGTGAACCATCCTTTTAATAAACAGCAGACTGCTTTGGAAACATCTGAGGCTGAACAACTGACAGAAACGAGTAACCCTTCCTTATCTTTGAATTATCATACTAGTATCTTACCTCCATGGCCATCATAGACCGCGAACATAGCGGTTTCATCGTCCAGCTCTGGGATGCAATTGTGCGCGTCCTAGGAAACAAAAACAAGTTATCAAATAAAAAAAAAGCAGAGAGCATGAGGCGGGAGTCACCCTCTGACCTCACTGGCGCCAAAATCCGCGCACGTCACTCCTCCCACAGACAACAAAATACCGACTAGCTTTACTTCACTTTGAAAAGCAAATATACACTGCTTTGAAATGGAGTTAAAGCTGGTTTTATATTCGCACATTTGTTCCCCTGTGAACAGTGACGCTCTCTATACTGTTTACCACGGTACTTTGAATACTCGGTCTGAAATAGCACGCATGTATGACTTCAAAGCCACGTTAGCACTATTTAACTGAGTTAACAATGGCTGCTAATATGATTTCCATATTTAAATTGACAAAAATACAATTTCTGAATTCATATTATTCAGGAGAAAGTCTGAATACAAGACCAACTTTACCTCAATTGCTTTAATAACGCATAACTCACGTACAGTTGCTGGTAAATAGCATTAGCAATCCAACTGGCAGCCAATTAGAGTAACATAACCTAAATAAAATCATAAAAGCGGTTGTTTTACCTCCATAGACACTCGCCAGCCCTGCATGGCCGAGAACCCATAGTTCAAGTTCTTGCTCCCGCCGTTGCCAGTGCTCTTCTCCGTGTTGGGTTGAGACAAGTAAGCCCCCATGATGTGCACAGTGAGATTTAGTGAAAAAGAAAACGAGTAAAATTAAATAAATCCACTTAATCCGATTCGCTGACTTCGAAGAAGGTAATACGTCAGTAAAAACTAGATTCTGGTCACATTTCAGAGCGCAGCGAAGTCTGGATGAGAGTAAACCGGTGTTTTACCCTGCTACTGCGGTTAGCTGATGGGCTGCTGTTGCTAACACTGCTGATGCTGCTGGAGTTTCTAAATGAACAATCACTCATGTATGGTGGAGAGTGCGGACAGGCCTGTCTGAAATTGAGCGAGCTCACATTAAACGCGAAAGGGGATAAACGTTGATTCAGTCAGAGCCTCTTTTTAAAAGTAGAAAAGCCCCTAACACGTGTGAGTCAACATAATCAACAGTCTAGCAACAAACCCATTTCGCAGAGAGCGGACTTTAGGCGCACCGGAAGCGGAAGTCTATTGTGAGTTCGCGCGTGCGCGTGGTTTGCAGAAATCAGGCGAGGATTGTGGGCAAAATACATTGGTGTATTATAAAAATACCAAATACATCAATTTTACGTGTATCAAAATAAACTACAAAATACAGCAGCCACAAACGTATCAAAATAAAATACAGTGTTTTGTAGACCTGTTTTGAAAATACTACAAAATACCTTTAGAAAGGGGCATGACATTTCCCCTTATAATTTCATCAATAGCTGTAGAGGAATTACCAACCTACGTCACGCGTCATTTTATGACAACATTCCTACCAGAACCTCAAAATTATCGTATTTGGAGGAAAATTACCGTAGTCAAGCGAAGAGTATACATCTATTATCTAGACAAATAGCGTTTTGACACAACGTGCAAATAGAGTGGAGGAAATATGACGTCACCTTGTAGGCCAATCGGCTGCTAGCATAAAACTTGTTCCCTCGATAAAATCCCCATGTTTTTCTATAGGCTTTTCGAAGATTGCAAATAATAAGCTCTGTGTTCAAACACTGTTCATTACACTAACACGTTTTGTCCAACCGGATAATCCTCACACGAAAACATACATTTTAGCACTTTTGGATATTAAATGCAAATGCAAGAATGGAAAAGCTAACGTTAGGCTATAAACGAACTACACTCGCCTGTGACGTCAGCACCACCCTGCTAACAACAACTTTTCAAGCTTTTTTTTTATTTTTGAAATTTGGTCCATGACAAAGATTTAATCTCTCGGTTTATTATACTATAATCCACGCTAAATATTATAAACACATGAATACACAGAAACACATATACCTACGTGCCTTTTAAATAGTCTTTTACGTGGAAAATGCATTTTGTTTTGCTTACATATAAATGTCCCTACATAGTATCATCATAAGACATGTTTAAATAAGTATTGCTCGCGTGCACACAGCCCGCTTAATAACAGACCACATAAATGAGACGTGGGGGACAAGTCTGTCAAATGCCTGCCATCATGAACACAGAACAACATTCAATATTCTTTATTTTGTCATGAAGTACAGCGAAAAGCAGCCCATTACTGTCACATATGCTATACATTTTAAGGAGAGTAAATATTGCCGTTATGACAGCGTTAAACATGGTCAGATGAAGAAAAAAAACAGACAAAAAATCCTTTGATCAAATGAAATGACAGTTAATATGTATGTATTTTTTTACACATTTATTCACACGTTTGCATTACTGAGAGCAGGAAAGAGACAGGCTGCACTGGTAAGCAGCATCTTCATAATATCGTTTAATTAAAATAAATGATCAACAAATGAATCTGTCTTGACAGTCTTTACAAGTGAAGGCATTTTCTACACAATATCAATTCCTACTTAGAAAAATATTACAAACAATAAAATACTATTCATGAAAATACTTAAACAACAGACAAATCCAAATGCCCAACGCAAGCGAGCTGCGCTCCAGACCAGGTCAGCTTGATGACGTATAATATCTCCGACACCTGCTGTAGTCCCGTTTAGCAACTTGATAGCAACCGTGTTTTTAAAGAAGCATAACTGATTTAAAAAATCATGAGTGTGATGTAACTGATGTGATTTATGTCGTAGAATAAAACGTGAAAGTATTTTGAGTTTGTGTTAGCCACGAACATTATTTAAGCGATTTAACTGAAATCCCATTCAAAAAGCCAATTGACTTTGGGACGAGGGAACCGGAACTGCTAAAATGCTAACTTGCTTCTGGGTTTTTGCATACAAACTGACGTCATAGTTCCTCCACTCTATAGACCAATTACCAACCTACGTCACACATGACGTCACACGGGTCACCGGTTGCAAAAAATGATTGGCTGCAATAGCGAACATGTCGTGTTTTGCAGTAGGATGCCAAATTCAAAAGCCAAAAAATAGAAAACTTCACTTTTACCATACACCACACTGCTTTCAATGCGACTGCAGACGTCTTTGGCTAAAAGGGAGCTGAATGAAGTGACGACCTAATTAGAAATGCTGGACTCTGCAGTTCTCATGTTATATCAGGTAAGTTTACACTATGCTGAATCATATACATTACTCGATTTTGATTGCAGCAATGATTTCGGCAAAACAGTTACATATGGTTAATTAAACTGCGGACACTGAATGCGTAGAATGAAACGTGAAAGTTATTAAAGTTGGTTTTATATTCACACATTCATTCAGTGACAACTTGTGACACACTCTCTATATTGTTTACCACGGCACTTTGAGTATTCGCTCTGAAATAACCTGCAAGTGTGACTTGAAAACAACTTTAACACTGTTTATTTGACTGTGAACAATGTTGTACTTTGATAGTCATTGGCTGCTAATATGATTTCACTATTTAGAGTTTGCAAATAATACGTTTATGAAATGATATTATTAAGGAGAAAGTCTGAATGTGCGAATATAAAAACCAACTTTACCCGCTTATTTATTGCACATGACCACACAGAACACAATTGTTGGCATCCAAACACTTGTAGACCTTTAACCTCTCTCTTGTAAAATCCCTTGGAGCTTCAATGAGATTGTATATTTCGGGCTAGATACTTGGTCATTTCGTCTTATTCAATATCCATTGGGAGGGTGCTATCGCAAATGGACCTGTCAGACGAACGCCGCTCACTTAAACATTAATTTTGCAGAATCACTGTGCTTATCACTGGGTGACAAGCTGTTATAATATGCTGAAAGCATTATGTAAATAATATATATAATATGTAATCAATATATCTTATTTCTAAGACAACAACAAACTCTGTACTGTACAGGATGTCATTCCCTCGCTGTAAAGGGTAGCGCTCCCGTTTTTTTTCTGCCACCTCCCTGCGCGCGCATCCTGAATGTTTACAAACATGGTAATTGGTCTGTTACCACAATACGTAAAAAAAAAAACCTTAGTGGGAAGGTTCAAACTCCACCTCCGAGTCACTGTCATTGAATACCTGCGTGTGTTGCCAGATGTTGAGGGATTCATTTTGCGGTACAAATTGGATGCCTACATGGAGCGCAACATAGTGCTGGTTGGCTTGAAAGCAGTGCACCCTCCCGAATTTTTAACACACTAGTCTGAGGGTGTGCACGAGCCCATCCAGAGGATCTGTGGTGAGTTGATCTCGTGGCTTTTGTTTTGATAAGATTAACTTTGGAAAAACATGCTCGCATGATGCATTTGAATGGGGAAAAACGAGAACATCAAGGGCAAACTCCCCTGTCCTTCTCACCTTCCTTTTCAGGACTACTTTCTAAAACTTGACCGACCCCAACCTGAAAACGAGTCGACTGACAGAAGAAGCACGGCCGCGGCGCGCACAGCAGGAATGTTAACTCGTGAGAGAGCCATTCTCCACGTTGATTGGCTGAGAAGATGTAACGTAAGATGATAGAAACTACAGTCATTGGATAGAAAACGTGTCTAATGGCTCGTTTCCACTGAGTGGTACAGTACGGTACGGTTCGGGTCGGTACGGGTCACCTTTATCAAGCTTGCGTTTCCATTACAAAGGGTACCCTTTTGGTGGGCGTGGTGTACTACAGAGAGTTTCAGTCGACGTCATTCTCGCTCGAATAAATGTCTACAGTAAAGCTGTACAGTTCATTCACATTATATGAGAAGCTCTTCTAACAAAACAGATGCTTTGAACATATTAATACTTGTTTATAAATGTTTATTACTAACATTTCTATGAACATGATTTGATTATAACTGCAGATCAATGACAGTGTTACAGCCTACTGTAACGTCTGCAATTATATAAAATAAATAAATAAATGCAACATATATGAACACATACAGACCCTTACAGTCTCCGATATGTTACCAATTACAGATAAATGACACACAGCAGACATTAAGTCCTTATTTGAGTTCGGGAATCCTTGTAATCCTGTCAGGCTTCTCCTTTTTTCCGCGCTTCACTCTCGCGTTTGTCCTTTTCTTTCTGAATGGATCAGATGTCGAAGACGCTTCATTAGTCACACACGCACGTTATTATTATCAGCTCAAGAAGTTCGTTATATCAAATCTAGACGCGAACGCGAGCTCCCTGGAGAAAGCGAAAAACCGCTCGCACTTTTAGACGGCCTCATAAAACAACAACAGGACACGGCAGATTCTTGGCTTTGTGGCTGTTCATCAAGACAACGACAAGGTTTATTTTGAGCCCGGGTCATCCATGTATCCTTATTATATGCATATAGTTGTCTCGGCTGTGCATTTAAAAACATGGCGGCTCCATTGTTTTGATTCTGGCTAGCTCCACGAGATCGTGACGTATCTCTGTAAACCAATCAGCGTTCAGCTGCGCGTGTAGCTCCACCTTTGGGTACCCTTTCTCGTCTTTGGTACCCTTTCGAAAGAGTGCAGAAAAAGTGGTACGGTACGGATCGGTTCAGTACGCTTTTGACAGTGGAAACGGCCATTAAAGCGTACCGACCCGTACCGTACCACTCAGTGGAAACGGGCCTTAACTCCACCTTCTCCTCAGACAGCAGACACAAGATACAGCTATCAATAAGTTTAGTAGCCCTAATGCCAAACTAGCTAAATTTAATTACAATATTTCCCCTAAATGCTCATTTTGTGCTCAATATGATGAAGCACTAAATCATTTATTTTGGGAATGTACTTACTGTAAAGTGTTTTGGGTTGACTTCTCCAATTTCATTAAAAAAAAATTTATTTCCAAACTTTTGTATTTCCCCAAAAATTGTATTCTTTGGTTACTCTCTGAATGTAGATCCTTCTCATTGTAAATTTATTGTAAATTTATTGCTTTTTTTGGCAAGATTTTACATCCATAAATGTACATTTTTAAAGAAACACCCTTACTTTTTATTTTCAAAAAGGACTTTGATTTATATGTGAACTCTTTAAAAGACTCTAACAATGACATTGCATGTAAAACTCTCTCTTGGTGTAAATCATTTAAACTTGTTTAATTTGCTGGTATTTATGTAACCCTCTTTGTCTTCTTGTTCATATTGTATCTTTGTAATGTTCTTTCTTGCATTAAAAAAAAACGCAAAAAAAAAAAAAAGTTTAGTAGCCCTAAGATTACAATGAAACTCATTTTAAATGCCATAAAATTGGCATTTAAGAAGACGGTGCAAAAAAAAAAAAAAAACCTTTATTCAAAGGTATTAATTTAGAGTGGCAATCCTGGAACAAACACGTTAGGGGCTATTTATATTTGGCATCTTAAGCACGCGCATTTTTATTATTCTCTTTGTGCAACCGAAACAAACGCTGGTGAAAGCAAACTGATGCATGCGCACAGAAAACCATTCCCGCGCACCTCACACGCGATCCTGTGTGAATCTCGGTTGTTTGCGCGCACGCCAATAAATTACGCGCCGCTCATGCGCCATGAAACCGAAGTAAAAGCCTTTTGTGCAGAGATGTAATATGACGATGATGTTAATTTCACTAAGCATGGCTATAAAGCAGAAAGGAGGGATAGAGAGTCAGGGAGGTAAGACTTTATAACATTAATTCTCTCCCATGAGTCGGGTCTAAGACCACAGATAATTTGGTAACACTATAATAACTACACATCATGAACCATTTATTAAGTATTAGCAAACAGTGAATTCATTATCTGTTAATAACTCAACATTAATAAGCGTTAGTAAGCAGTTTATAACTGCAGCTACAAATGCTGTATTCTTCACTTACAACCACATTTATAATGTGCTTAATAATTGTACTTTTTTATACTTTGTTGATGATTTATCTTTTTATTACTAAATTAACTACTGCATTATTTACAAACCAGTTATATAAGCATAGCTGGTTGCTTTTTTTTAAAAGATCATTCAGAATAAGTTAGTTAATGATTAATAAACTATTAAAATCAACATATATTATGCTAATTATTGTCATGATTAATATTAATGCAAAATATTTCTGAGCAGCATATTACTCCAGTTGTTACATTAAATTCCAGTAACATTTAGGATTGATTTCCGTTATTTATTTAGAACAGTAATTGTATAATAATATTAATAATAATAAATATAAGTAAATTGTTATATTTATTGAAAAATAAATATAAGAATAGAGAGAGACGGGTGGTGGGTGGGGTGGTTCACCCAGGGTGCCAGTTAAACTAAAACAGCACTGATCATAATAGATACAATACAGAAGAATTGTTGCAATATGCAGGTTAAACATTAAGAAAATATAGTTAAAAAGTTACTTATAATTGGATTTGAACAAGTGGTTCAATGATTCAATCAGTTCGATTCCTCGTGGCGCAGCTTTTAGCTTTTTTTTAGCTTTTCTGAGGCATTGTTTACCACTTGTCAAAGGGATGTTTGTGGATGTGATGTCAGTTCTCCTCAATATCACAAGGTATAATACATTTAGGCTTGGGCCAGTATAAAACTCTGACGGTATGATAACCTTGAATAAAAATATAGTTTCACGGTATTACGGTATTGTGCTGTATATTTTTAAATGCCTGGGTAAAAAACAAAAGCTTTTTCCCCTTTGAACACAACATATTTTATTTTTTGAAAGATTTATAATACTTTGGAGAAGTAAACATGTCAGGCTAAATAATTCAAATGAATCATTGACTTTTGCTGTCGTCTTTAGTTTCAAAAACACTGATTTCTTTACTATTTAAAACAGCATCTTTAGATATCTTTTCTGCTGGAGATACTGTTGTCCTGAAAAAACAAACAAAAGAAATGTAAATAAAAAATCTTACACATACCTTAGGAACGGTATTACAAACCGGTTTTAAAACCTTGACTTTCCAAACCGCGTTATACCTTGAAAACAGTTATCGTCCCATGCCTAAATACATTACATTAACACAATTAATATGAACATATATTAACTTTTTAACATAGACAACATCAAAGTGTTTTGTCTAAATTTTGTTTAAATTCTTTAATGGTGGCCTAAATATATTGAAATCTTTCGAACCTAACACACTAAGTTCGAAAATTAAATGTCTATACAGTAAACTGGGAAATATTGCAAATGTAAATAGAATTTATAACATATGAACTTCTTAACCCAATTATTAATGCACTTGTAGTCCTAATAATAATGTCCATGCAAACAATATTAGCAGGAAAATTGAATAATAAATATAATTTATGGCACAACTGTCTGGCGACACCTGCTGGTCAAAACTAGTTAAATACAGTTTGCTAGAATGATTATATTGTATATGAACAGGACTGATGCTAGTAGTGAACGTGATAAAATATGAAATTATACTTTTTGCACAGCACAGACTGTGACAGTAGGAGCTACTGGTGTCTGTGTTGTTGGAGGGGGAACCTTTTTAAGTGTTGCACTATGTTGTGTGTGGCAGAGACGTTTTGGACTAGTTATCATGGGCTCAGGGGTTCTCTTTATTGATGAAGAAAGTAATGTTTAAGCACAGACGTTTTTTTGTCCTCTGTGTAATTATTTTATTTTATTGACACACAGCAGTTGAAAGGATAGGTCAAATACAATGCAAATACAATATCAATTTTTGAATGAAAATACACTGTATTAGGTGTAATAAACAAATAATAAAATAGCATTATATAAGAAGGTTCTGTCATAATAAAATAATATTATGTAAGAAGGTTATATCCTGATAAAATATATGAATACTAATAAAATTTATTAAGAATGATAAAAATAATAATGCTTAATGTGTTATCGATGAGGAAGGGTTTGACAAAATTAGTTAGTTCTACAACGAATCAATGAAATGTTATTCTTATTTTTGACCATTTTTACATAAAAAAAACATCCCCCAAAATTTCAATGCTGTAAATAAAAAAAATAAAAAAATCCTTGGACAAATATACAGTACCACATAAAGCAATTCTGAGGTCAATGTAAAACATTGATCCCAATGTGTAATTAAAATGTACGTTTAGAATCAAGGTATACACCGGATATTTAATATGATCAGAGTAATTCAGAGACCTACAATTACGGCATTATTTTTTACTCAGGTGTACCTGGGTTCAATATCCATCCCTGAGGCACACCTTTATCAAAAGATCAGCTTTATTGCCGTGTACACACTTTGTCTTTATTATTCAAATACTAAAACAAAAATAGTGTAAATATAATCGATTTTATTTAGAATTAAAGTTTAAAATTAGGTCTCAGATTTTGGGTCTTAGAGTAGATCAAAATAATGATTAAAATAAAGAATAATCATAATAAAAAATAGAAAGATTTTTGAAGTATTTTAATAATGCTATCTAATTATTATCTTAATGTAACCCTGACATCATCTTACTCACTTTCCCACTTATATGGACAAAATTGGGATGAATACTGAAGAGTCACTTCCTGACATTATTAACAGAGGGCGCTCAAACACAAAACATCACACACATTTCGACAACATTACCACTAGAGGGCGTCTGGTAGTGTCAGCACATTGATGCTTGTGAAATTCTAGACCAGGAGTGCCCAAGTTTTTTCTTATGAAGGGCCAAAAACCAAAATTGATTGATGGCCATGAGCCGAAGGTATATATATATATATATATATATATATATATATATTAAACTGTATTACAATATGATAATTTCCTCATTCATTTCAAAATAAATAGAAAACATTACTTTAATCATATTAACTAATGCCTTTTTGCATTTTACAATGAACCTACTATAAAGAAAATGTAGTTTAATGCTGAATACACTAGTCAAGCTGTACCTTGATTTTCTCACTGAGCACTTCTGAATTGTTGTCTTTCTGTTGAGCAACAATATGTTCATTTAAAAAAATAATAATCATTTATTTACAACATTTAATTGACACATTTGCTTTTTAGTAGCTTAACAATAAAACAAACCAACACTGTAAAACCCAACAGTCAACTTTATCAAATGAAATGAGTGTAGGTAACTCAAAATTGACTAAAAGTTAATTCTACTCATTTGAAAAGAGTTTTGAACTCAGTGTTGAAGGTAATGTGTTAATTAAATACCTCATTACTTCAAATTAAATGGAGTAAGTTCACAGTACTCATATAGATTAGTTTTTAACTCAAATGGTTTATAGCAATCGGTTTCCTCAAACGGTTTGAGTTGCCTTAACTTATTGGGTTTTACAGTACTCCGTGTGTTTGAGTTCTCTTCATTTATTGGGTTTTACTGTGCTCGAATTGCTTCATTTACTCAAATGGATTAAGTTCACAGTACTCATTTGGATTAGTTTTTGAACTTAAATGGTTAGCTACAATCGGTTTCCTCAAATGGATTAAGTTACCTTAACTTTTTGAGTTTACAGTGAATGAATTAGAAATGACAATGTGAATTAATCCCAACACTCCCCAAAATTCTCCCTCTTCCTCTCAGAGGGTCAAATCAAAGGTTACCATGGGCCAACTTTGGCTCGCGAGCCCTAGTTTGTGCATTTCTGTTCTAGACCAACAACAGTAGGCAAAAACAGTAACATTTAGTTGTTAAATTATTTTAAAATGTACTCAAATTATAATATTGCACTAATATGAATCATAAGAGATCATCCCTTAATAAATGCATGCACCTTCTTTATTTAGATTTGATGTTTGTTTACAACACAGAGAACACCAGCACTAAAGGCTTCTTTAAGTCGAATGCCTTTTATGATCCGTCCACACCTCCTCTTAAGCCGACTTCTGCATGATCATCTCTCAAAAGCTCCAGAAATCAACAAATCTCTCTGACTTTTCACCAAATCTCCCAGAGAGGGTCATCCCCCAAAGCTGGCTGAAAAATGGGAGTCCCTGCTGTGATTGACGTTTCGAAAGAAGCCCGTCCAGATGGAGAGGTGTGAGAAAGTCTCTCCGCAATAGAGCCTGAGGGGGGGAGGAACATTATTCCCTCAACTGCTGAGTCACATGAGCTTCTTTGTTTGGCCCACAGCAGCTGATATGTACAAACACACGCACATGGCTGGAGCGTGGGACTGGTGCGGCACTCACACACCTAAACAAACAATGAACAAAATCCAAGACAGGCTCGGTGGAAATATGTGCATTTTGGTAAAGCTGCAAAAATGTTCTTAAACATACGTTTGATTGCAGTTTCTAGTAAAATAAAAAGTCGCAGTGCAGTATGACCACATCAAATATTGTTTGTTTTCACACTAATGATATTTACAGGGCCATAGTAGGGCTGCGTGATTTGGAGAAAAGTGCAGTACAGACATGTAAACGACCTAATCTAATCAACTAATACGTGTAGGATTTTTGCTGTGTTTTACGACAGGATAGTCTATACACACATGGCTGTTTGACATTATTCTCTGCACCTACTGAGTCAGTAAAAGACCAGACACCCGCATCACGAAATGCAGTTTTTTTTCCCAAACAGCGTGTGGTATCAAAAATTCCAATAAAACTACACTTTTCCAGCAGTTCATACTCACATCCAGTATCTCGTTTATCACGGGGGCATGAATGAAACGTCCCTGAATGAAAGTGAAATGGCCAAACTGCAGTTAAGGTTGACAAATAAAAAATGACGTTAATTGAATCATGTGCTATAACATGTAAAACGGGATCATGAAAGGAACATTCAAAAAGCAACTCATGTAAACACCTTTATCATATTATTGTCTAATTCAGATTGTAGTGGTGTAACGGATCACAAATCTGCAGTTCGGATCAAACTACGTTTTTTTTTTGTCACGAATCGGACCATTTTTCGGATCAGCAAAAAAGTGAGGAGACAAATTGCTTTCCATTCATATAAAAATATTACAGCAAAAAACATTGCTTTTAACAAACAGAACTTAGAACCTGTAATGTTAATAAAAATAACGATCAAGAAAGAACCAGCTGAAAAAAGAAGAGTATTCAATATGAAATATGATCTACTGTTGCTGATAATGCTAAATATAGAAATCTAACATCTTGTACAACAGATCATATTTATCTTCAAGTAATGATTCAACAATTCAACACTGCTTTTACCAGCGTCAAAAATTCACCAGAGTCATGTTTCATTAAACGGTGATTTTCCGGGGGGCTTTGGGGTTGTTGAGGCAGTGGATGGCGGAGGACTGTCGCAGATGGAAATGAGCGGGGCAGAGGTGTCGCGGATGAAAGTGAAGAGGGTTGGGGAGTCGCGGAAGATAGTGAAAGTGAACAGCGGACGGGTAGGAGAGCGGTTAAGGAGGGGGATTGGTAAAATGAGGTGCCGGATCAGATTTCAAAGGTGCCAGATCTGGAATGTTCCAGCACAAATTAAGCCCTGGTCCCACCACAACTTTTCCTGTCATTATTATATCTTACAGGGAAGCCTAAATGCTTTTATGCACGCGATTTGAATGACGCGGGAGGCGATCTCTCTGCATAGGTTATAAATGTTGGATTAACTGTCAAGTTCCAAAAAAAAAAAAAAAAAGAGTTGAGATGAGAACCGTGAGTTGTGATCCGTTTTACCCCTAGTAGATTGCTAGCCGACCATCAACCGTTGTCTCAGAGGATAACAAGCTGACAAAACATTGCTGCAACTCTGAAGTTTTATTTATGGACAAATTTGACACAACAGCAGCCATATTGCGCCTGACCGCACCAGGCACGTGCACACATAGAGCTCAACCTGTGCAGTGTACATGCCCTTTTGAGTCTGGGATAGAAAATGAACGTAAGTGCCCCACCGCGATCGCCTTCCTCAGCCACACCCCCCCCCCCCCCCCACCCACCCCGATCTTAAATTCGTGATCCTCCCCACCACTCCGACCCCCGCTTTTCTGTAGACGATCTCCGCCTCTTTGCCCCCACCCATAGCTCTTCGGTTCACGATCTAACCCCCCCCCCCTGCCCCCGCTGTCCAGTTTGCGACCCCCCCCCCCCCCCCCTCTGTTTCGAAGAACATTTTGGGATTTTTAACGACCACAGAGAGTCAGGACCTCGGTTTAACGTCTCATCCAAAAGACGTCACTCACTGAGCAGTATCAATATACTGGGGCATTAGGACCCACACAGACTGCAGGTTGAGCACCCCCTGCTGGTCTCACTAACACCATCTCCGGCAGCAAACTAGCCTTCTCATAGGGTCTCCCAGAGAGTTGCAGAGAGCTAGCTGCCGGTGAGATACCAAAGTCTACTGAAATGTGTATAAAGTATGAAGCTGATCAGTCAGTTCGTGTCACATGACTCGCGGTATTCGGAAAACTTTAGTTGATTACAACTGGGTGCACCTGCTGGAAGGCGTGGGATATGAGCGCACAAGCCTCCATTGGAAATAAGGAACTTGTGAGCGAAAAGACGTGATATATGAATGGCTGCTGTCATTTGCGACCTCCAACAGTTGATCTTCCTGCACAGACATGCTGGATTCTCCTGATTTGTTGACTAATGGGTTGCAGATCCATTTCTTGGCAGTTCGTGGGTTCTTCACTGGGCCTTTTCCCCATTCACAAAGAAACTTTTCAAAGACGATTGTTTCTTACTCATTTTGCTGCTTGTGGGTTACATTTTGGTGCTCAAGTGACCGAGATGTAAGCAAGAGAATATGGTCTTTTTTTTTATAAATATTTTTTCAAAATAAAAGATCGTTCAGACTCAGATAATAAATAAATAAAACGGAAATAATTAATGACTTCTTGTGTGGCCCGGTACCAATTGATCCATGGACCGGTACCAATCTGCGGCCTGGGGACTACTGGTCTAAAGCACATATTTCTAATGCTAAAATCAGCAGGCATCTCAGAAACGGATGACTTTCGCACAGCTAACTGAGCTGATCCTCCTTAGCCTTGTTCATCTCTGGAAGGCAGCGAGGAGGTCTTTACAAACACACACACACACACACACACACACACACACACACAC
>CAIGQZ010000276.1:1764401-1782678 GCA_903798205.1 Danio tinwini
CACACACACACACACACACACACACACACACACACACACTGTCTGCCTTTTGTAATTAGCTGGCATCATTATTCATGAGGCTTGGCCAGACTAATGAGATGATAGACACCTAATCAGGCTCACGTCTCTACTGAAGTGGCCTGAGATGTATTTGTTGGTTCGGGAGGGGGAGAACAAGCATTTCCCTTTTTCTCTTTCTCTTTCTCGCGCTCTCCCCTTTTTTTTCTTCTTGATGTGAACAACTGATGACCCGGGAATGCGTGATCCCCCGGGGATTAGGGTTTGCTGGAGTCTATGGGTATGAAACACTGCCATCTGCCACCGGGCACATTCATATACTCGGCAGAAGGCCACATCGTTTGTTGATTTAAATGGAGAACTTAACTTTCCCAGGACAGTATGACCCTAGCACCCCCCCACCTCCAATGCAGTACTGTCTGTGAGCGAGCGGGAGTGAAGGCGTATTTTCAGGGATTCCCGTTACCACATGATGATGGATCTCCTTCGCACAATATGGCCGTGTGTCTGTGGGTGCGCTGGGATTTCGGGGGTGTGGGAGCATCTCCCAAGTCGATTGGTAGAAATGCTAATCATTCTGCGAACACTCAAAACGGCTTCATCCGAGCTGTCAGAGCTAGCCGGAGCACCTCCACAGACACAAAGTCAGAGCTTGGCCATTGTTGAACCAGATGCAAGGGAGGAACTTCAGACCATTAGACTGAATGCTAGCGCTGTGTATAATCAGACAAAAATACACTGATATCAATCTTATGGAGTAACAAGCTAACATAAGCTAATTAACTATGTTCTTCATTGTTGACGGTATGTCAGCTGTTTCCAAGTGTGAGAAAACACTTTTTTCTTTACTAATATATTGACGTTTGTTGTTTGTTCAGTATACTTATTTAAAATGCAACATGCTATTATTAATACTATTATTATTATTATTATCATCACTACAATAGTAATAATAATAATAATAATAATAATAATTAATAATAGTGATAATAATAATAATAATAATAATAATAATAATGTTGTTATTATTATCGTCACTATTATTGTTAATAATAATAACAATAATCATTACTATCATAAAAATAATAGTGACAATAATGATAATAATAATAATAACAATGATTAATAATAATAATAATAAAAATAATAATTATTATTATTAATAATGGGCAGCACGGTGGCGCAGTGGGTAGCACAATCACCTCACAGCAAGAAGGTCGCTGGGTCAGTTGGCGTTTCTGTGTGGAGTTTGCATGTTCTCCCCATGTTCACGTGGGTTTCCTCCGGGTGCTCCGGTTTCCCCCACAGTCCAAAGACATGCGCTGTAGGTGAATTGGGTAGGCTAAAATTGTCCGAAGTGTATGTGTGTGAATGTGAGTGTATGGATGTTTTCCAGTGATGGGTTGCAGCTGGAAGGGCATTCGCTGCGTAAAACATATGCTGTATAAGTTGCTGGTTTATTCCGCTGTGGTGACCCCAGATTAATAAAGGGACTAAGCCGAAAAGAAAATGAATGAATGAATATTTAATGATAATAATTATTATTAATATTGTCACTATTATTGGTAATAATAATAATAATAGTTATTATTATTATTATTATTTACACTCTTAATGTTAATAATAAAATAATATAAATAAATAAATAATAATAATACAAATAATAATACTAGTTAATATTATTATTAATATTGTCACTATTATTGTTAATAATAATAATAATAATAATAATAATAATAATAATAATAATAATAAGGTATTATTATTAATATTGTCACTTGGTAATAATAATAATAGTTATTATTATTATTTTTTATTAATAATATTATTGTCACTATTATTGTTAATATTAATAATAATAATATTAATAATAATAAGTATAATAACAATAATAAAAATTATTATTATTTATGTATTAATTTTGTTTTCGGCTTAGTCCCTTTATTAATCTGGGGTCGCCACAGCGGAATGATCCAATTTATCCAGCATATGTTTTACGCAGCGAATGCCCTTCCAGCTGCAACCCATCACTGGGAAACATCCATACACTCACATTCACACACATACACTACGGACAATTTAGTTTACCTAATTTACCTAGAGCGCATGCATTTGGACTTGTGAGGGAAACCGGAGCCCCCAGAGGAAACCCACGCCAATACGGGGAGAACATACAAACTCCACACAGAAATGCCAACTGACCCAGTTGAGGCTCGAACCAGCGACCTTCTTGCTGTGAGGTCATTATTATTATTATTATTATTATTATTATTATTATTATTATTATTATTGCATTAACTAATATTGGCTGATTGAATACACACTTGACTGTTTTTTTATCAAGAGATTTAAATCTAGTCTGCTCTATTATAAGGTATGCAGGTAACATCAATACAAAACCGTTGTCTTTTTTACCTGTGGTGATTTGTGTATAGTATGGTAAACTGGTGTCAGTGACGGTAGCTGAGGGGCAGATTACAGCAGCGTGTTAACATCAATACTGCACCTCTGATCAGACTGAGATGAGCCATTAAAGGCTCTTTACCCCCCAGCGGCTCTCTTTAATACGTGTTACACAGAGATGACAAATAGGAAGTGTTTAAGTACAGATGCAGATGAGCTGCAGATCAAAGCATCGTCACTGCAGTTTCACTAGAATTAACAGCTCACTGTTACTATTGTTTAGAGGACAGTTTGATGGTGAAAGCTAAATGTGAGCTAATGCATGTGGCTGCAGTTTATTTTCTATTATTACTGTAAAACGTTTAGAAATGTCAGTGAGTTTCTTACTTAAAAATTCAGCTTAAACCAGCCTAAGATGGTTGGCTGGTTTTAGCTGGTTGACCAGTCTGGTTTTAGAGGGGTTTTTGGCCATTTCCAGGCTGGTTTCCAGCCATTTCCAGCCTGGTCTTAGCTGGTCGTTTCATTTATCGCTTTTGGAGAATCAAGTGACTGGAGTAATGCTACGAAAAAATTTTAATTAAATAAATGTTCAAACATATTTAAATAGAAATCAGTTTTTGATAATAACACGTTTACTGTTTTTATATACTTAAAAAAATCCAGTCTTGGTGAACAGAAGAGACATCTTTAAACAAATCTTCACATTACATTTATTATGTTAATACAAACATTTATTTTGGATGCGTTTAAACATGACAAACTATTGGACAGGGGTTACACTGTAAGAAATGCTGGGTTCCACACAATTCCTTCATGTTGTCCCAACACATATTAAGTTAACTAATAAGTTTTTAGAAATTTAAGTTGATTAAACTTAAAACAATTAAGTTGACCCAAAAACACAAAAGAATTGTGTTGCTTCAACTCTTTTTCCATAAGTACTTTGAACAAGCAACAAAAATCTTTTTTAAAATGTAATCCGTTTGGTTTAGGGGCTGTATATCAGATGTATTTTGCTGAAGACAAACTGATCCCAGTCCTGCTTTAATGTGCGTCAGGAATAGAGAGAGCTGAGAATATCTAGAAAGTTCATTACTCAGAGCAACTTCATCCCAAACCCCCTGAAGATCTAATTTAACATCAGCACATTGTGATGCGTGAGGCGCTCTTGAATAGTCAAAGGAAGATGGATGGATTTTATTGGATTTATTTACAAATCCTTCAAGGTCTTTTTAGAACCGTTCTTAAGTGGTGAAAAATGCACAGAGATGGCAAATGTAAAATGGCTGCATCATTTATTATTAATTTATTATAAACACAAAGAACAAAAGTTTCATTCGGTTTCTCTAAAAGCAAACTTGGTCTAAAAATGGGTCTTAGTTTTAAGTATAAAAGCCTTTTTAGTGGTTTTTGTTTGTTGTAAGTAAAGTATATAACACATTGACTAACAAAATGTTTTTATTGTGATTTTTGAAAAATAGTTTTAGTTTTAGATATAAAAAACAATTAATTAATAGACAAGCTAGAAATGTACTCATATAATAATACATAAAGGTAAATCTAACAAACTATTAAATAAAAGTATTGGCTGACAGTATTTTTTTGGGGGGGGGTGGGGGGGTCATTATGTTGCACTCTTTATAATAAACATTGTTTTTACTTCTACTGGAAATATTTGTGATTGGTAATAAGATTTGAACAAAGCAGTAAATGTAATTTATTTATGGACTATATTATACTGACCTGCATTTTGGCTCTATAAAAGTATGTTGTAGGCATGACATGCTGTTATCTAAATAAATGATAATCTATTCATTTGTATAAATATTTAGTCTTTGGTCAAATAAATGATTTATTAATATTAAAATAATAGATTTTTTTATAATAATATTAATATTATTGTTACTACTATTATTATTAGTAATGTTATTATTATAAATAATAATAAATTAAATAATAATAATAAACATTTTGTGAACAGCAAATTAGAATATACATACACACAGTGGGGAAAATAAATATTCAACACGTCATCATTTTTCTCAGGACACATATTTCTAAAGGTGTTGATAACTTGAAATTTTCACCAGATGTTGGTAACAACCAAAGAAATCCATATAAGCAAAGAAAACAATCTAATTAGTTTATAAATTAAGTTATGCATAATAAAATGAAATGACGCAGGGAAAAAGTATTGAACACATGAAGAAAGGAAGGTGTAGAAAGGCAGTGAAAGACAGCAGCTGAAATCTCTCAGTAGTTCTTAGGTGCAACCTTCTGCCATTCATCAGTGTAAATGAATATCAGCTGCTTCAGTCCAACATCTACATTATCAGGATGATGGAGATGAAACCAGGGTAGACATTTCAGCAAGACAATGATCCAAAACATAGCCGAGGAAACTCTCATAAGCTTTCAGAGAAAGAAAATCAAGCTGTAGAATGGCCCAGCCAATCACCTGACTTGAATCCAATAGAAAACACAAATAAAGCTCAGATTTGATAGATGAGTCCCGCAGAACTATTAAGATTTTTACACTCAGTTGAAGTCTTTGAAAAAAAATCACACCTGAGCATGTGACTTTATTCTCTATATGAGACCATCATTAAAAGGCCTTTTATTTTTTATAAGTATTAAATTCATTTCAGTAGTTTCTTCTTGTTTATTTTTATGTTTGTTATTGTTTGGGTTTTTACCAAAATCTGGTTCAATTTCATGTCAACAGCTCCTTCTGAACATTTTTTTCCAGAAAAAAAACGTGACATGCTGAATGCTTTTTCTCCCCACTGTATGTAAACTCATCCCTTAATTCTGATTGGCTGATAGGAATGTTTTTGTGAAATCACACTCACACTCATGTTGGCAGCGACAGATGGTGTAGCTCAGGAATGCTAGTAAACGGCACTTTCACCAGCTCCCTTTCCCACAGTAACACAAACTAAGAGGTGAGAAGCATCAGTCTCCATTCTAGCTGAGGAAATCATAGAGTTCATATAAACTGCACTCGCTTTGGCACAAATGGTGCTCGCACCTCGGCAGTGTTGAGCTGAGAAAGTCCTTCATTTGACACATTTTAACAAAACAGTGACGCTGACGAAGAACAACCATCAGCACAGCTCACATCCACTGAGCATTTTTGTTGCTCTATAAAAAACGGCAATTACTTACATGTTTTAAGAACAAAAATAACTAAATAGCTATTATTCTACTATTACTAAAATAAGAAGTATTATTTTTGCTTGGGCTTTGTTAAAGGTGCAGTAGGTGATTGTCTTCAGAAACATGTTTTGTTGTGCTGGTTGAAAGTCTCTTCACATTCCAATAGTAATGATCTAAATGTATTTATATGTATTTTTATATTCTGGGTAAGGCACAAGACTAAAAAATGTTCATCCAATTAAATATTGTCAGGCCGATAATTCCAATAGTTCTGATAAGTAGCCCAAACTGTCAACAAATGTAAATTTGTACATCTGCACACCTGTTCATGCAGACATATCAGCTGTTTACACGTGCACGTGTGTTCACGTACACTACAGATGCGGTGATCAGCTGGAATGTTACCCGAATCTGTTCCTTCATGCTAATCATCCACCCACCACCCCCCCGCACATATTATTTTATCTGATATATATATATATCCGCACCCGATCGACACTTTAATAATTCTAATTCTTTGTTTTAAGCATGATGATAGGTCACCGTGGATCGTTCGTTATTAACAGTAGATTCAGCTTTTACATATACAGGAAAAAGATAACAAAAACTGTGCCACTTCAGCCTAAACGGCCGCTATGTTATGTTTACTTGGCCTTTTTTCTTTGCAATGTGCAAAAACAGAATAGCATCTACTGTGCCTGGATTCGGGCGATTCCGCCTCGCCTCCAAAACACGGTCAGCTGCACTAAATGAGCGTTCGCTCGCACCGCTTGTTGCAGGAATGCACAAGCTTCTCCTTGCAAGGCGCTGCAGAACGATAGCAGATTTTCCTCTGATGACTCCTCTGACTGAAAGTTTGCACAGTACTCTTGCACTTCATCCATTATTTTGGGCATCTCATCTTCACATTCTGCGAAGTCCACTCTCTGCTTTTTTGCTGGTCTACTGCTATGACCCGCGACCCACCCGCAATTAATCATAATGTATTTTTTTATTACCCGACCCGCAGATTATCCGCAGCGCTCGCGGATATAACCGCCATGCGCACATCACTAACTACACACAAGAGAGTGACAGAGGTAAAAACATCCTGAATCAATACTGGAGTCACTTTTACATGCTGGAGAAAGGATGACACCATGGCTGAAGTATTTCTGTTAGACAGGTAATGTTTTAAAACTGTTTGTCACACTAAGCCGATGAAGATTGTGTTATCATGAATGGTTTTATACACAAAAGTGATGTTCAGCCACTAAAATCTTCTGGCGAATGATTGATGTGGCTATTTTCAGTTTCATAAGGTCCTTTTACAGCATCGATAATGTAGATTATTATTTTTAACAACAAAACATCAGTAAACAGCATTATTCCACCTAGCCTGCTTTACTGAGGTGAAGTTAAGAAAAATTATAAGAAAATAAGAAAAATAAATATTTTAAAATATATACAAACAAAATAAAATTAATGCGCACAGTTTTAATGCTTTATTAAATTACATTTAAAAACACAATTTAAATATATAATTTAAATTGTGATTTATTTATTTAAATTGTTATGCTTCAATTATTATATTGATAATTTGATTCTTCATTTTGTTTCCTACATACAAACAGAAAAGCAGTCAGGTTAAAAAGGTTCCTCTGTTTCGGAAAAATCACCCCTAAAGCAGAAATCAAGACACTTTGTGCTGTCCCTGGTTAATCTCCCTTAAGACGCACTTCTACAGAAAAACACTTTTGGTTAGTTATATGGTCGCTGGGTCTTGCTCTGCAAAGTGAAAAAATTGGACAAGAACATAAGAGACATTATTGTAAGGGTACGATGAGGACAGTGGCAAAACCATGTGCTTTTAACCCCAATCACATGATAAACAGTTAGGGAAAGCAACAGATATACTCTCTGAGATGAAATGTCATTATATAGCATATGGTAACTGAAGTCCTGAAAGGAGGGACACTAAGCAGAAAGTTTGCTCAATTTATGGTGACATGCTCCACAAATATCAACATACCAAATGCCTAAATCTGATGTGTGTCTTTTCATAAACAGGTGCTGTGTTCAAAATTGCCCCCTATACCCTCATTCACTATTCCCTACATTATATGGACCATTTCAATGTGGTTTTGATATGGGCCCATGAACATTTCCTGCTTGTTTTCAAACTATTTCATAACCGTAACAAGAGGCAATTCAATCGTAACTTAATGTTAAAACAGCTATCATAACATTATTTATCAATATATGGCTCTTTTTGGATTCTCGGAAGCTAAAGAAATAAAAAATGTAAAACAGGAAATATGTTCCCTGCTGAAAAATCCAGCTTAAACCAGCCTAGGATGGCTGGCTGGTTTAAGCTGGATTTTTCAGCATGGTTGGAACCAATGTTTTGTTTACATCCCTCATAATGGAGTGAAGGAAATGAGTGAGTGAATTCGAGCATGTTTTGTTTGTGTTTTGCTATTTGATAAATCACTTAGGACAGATAAGATTTTCAACTACAGCCCCCAAATCAGAAAAAGCTGAGACGGTATATGCTTAATAATGCTTATAAAAACAGAAAGCAGTAATTTTTGACCTTACTTTGACATATTTCATTGCAGACAATATGAACACAAAACAGTTCATGTTTTGTCTGGTCAACATTTATTTCATTTGTAAATATACATCATTTCCTGTCATTCAGACCTGCAACCAGTCCAAAAAAAGTTGGGACTGGAACAGTTTAGGGCTAGTAACCAGGTAAATTGTGTGATTTGAAATAAGTGATGTCAACAGGTGATTGTAATTATGAAAACTAAACAAGCTCTAAACAAGCTCTAGCCTTTAGGAGCAAAGGGCAGAGGATCGCTAGTTTTGCAAACAAATATGTGAGAAAATTATTGAAATGTTTAAAAACAATGCTCCTCAAAGAAAATAAATATATTTTTTAATATTTCATTTCAGTGCAAAACAAAATTAAAAGATTTAAGGAATTTGGAGAAATTTCAGTGCATAAAGGACAAGGGCGCAAGCCTAAGCTGAACAACCGTGATCTCTGATCCCTCAGGCTGCACTGCATCAAGAATCCTCATTCATCTTTAAGCGATATCACCACATGGGCTCAAGACTACTTTAGCGCAACTTTGTCAAGTACCACAATAAGTAGTTACATCCACAAATGCCAGTTAAAACTGTACTGTGCCAAAAGGAAGCCCTATGTTAACAGTGTCCAGAAACATCGTCGACATGCTCAGAGGCATCTTTAACAAACCATCACACAGTGGAAAAGTGTACTGTGGTCGGTTGAATTAGTTTTTTAGGTATGTTTTGGGAAAAAATGGACACTGTGCGCTCCAGACCAAAATAGAAAAGGATCATCCAGACTGTTTCCAGCAACAAGTCCAAAAGCCAGAGTCTGTCATGTATGGGGTTGTGTCAGTGCCCTTGGCAAAGGTAACTTGGGATAACACCAATAATGCTGAAAAGCACATTGACATTTTGGAGCACAATATGCCGCCTTCTTTTCCTGGGATGCCCATGCATATTTCAACAAGACAATGCAAAACCACATTGTGCACACATTACAAAGTTCTGGCTGCAAAGGAAGAGGATACAGGCACTTGACTGGCCTGTTTGCAATCCCGACCTGTCTCCAATAGAGAATCGGTGGTGAATTTTGAAGCTCAAAATGCAACCACAAAGACCCCGTATACTGTAGAAACACCTTAAGACTTGTTTGCAGGAAGAATGGGACAAAACTCCACCTGAAACTCTTCATCACTTGGTGTCTTCAGTCCCTAAATGTCCTTTAAGTGTTGTGAAAAGAAATGGCAACGTTACAAAGTGGTAAATGCTTTACTGTTCTAACTTGTTTTATAATGTGTTGCAAGAACCAAAACTGGAATACGTGTTTATTTTGGAGAAAGAAACAATACAAAAATCATAAGGAACACATTAAACAATGTTTGTTTTATTGTCTGCAATGAAATATAAGTCAAAGTAAATTTAGAAATCACAATTTTTCTTTTTTTTACAACTTTTTCTGATTTGGGGTTGTACTTGGTCAGACCCTGTGGTAGTGTTTTAACATTTAGCAAGCTGTCTATTAGTAATGAAACCTAAACTTTTGATTTCTGTCATGTATACAAACTAGTGGTAGGCCGTTATAGGCGTTAACGAAGGACTCTTATCGGGCGATTTAAAAAAATATTGCTGTTCACCTATTCTCAAAGTTGGGTTGGGAGCTGGATCTAGTCTACGCAAGCTATGATGAGTTTCACCTTGATATGTTAGCGCGGATGTATACTTAGCCGAATTGCACTGTAGGTGGCGAGAACGAGTCTTCGAACATGTGTGTATTCCTACTGTGAAATGACCACATCAAACGTGACGTGCTAATATGGATGCAGTTCACTAGAGTGAATCTGATTAATGTTAGCTCCACATCTAACTATCAGGCACCTGTAGAGTTTATGCGTTCCAGTAAAACATACAAATAAAATGGACTGGATGCTTTTTTAAATAAATGACGGTGAATGAAAGTCAAACCGGTGAGTCATCTGACAAAAAAGTGCCCTTCTGAATCAAATCAGCAGGATGCCCATCTCCATCTTTCACTTACTTTGAAGACACTACTGCAGGTCCGGATTAAGAATTCAGAGGCCCCTGGGCATGATGTCTTGTAGGCCCCCTACCTGCCCGCACCCCTATAGTTTAATTACAAAATAAGATTAATATATTTTTAAAAATAAAATGGATCTATAATGTATTGTCCGCATTTTTTTAATAAATAATGTACAGTACATATATTTCTAGTCTACAAAGATTATTTTTAAAGCATTTAAAGCACACTTTGAATAAAAAGATACTAATACAACTAGTGAAAATGAATGGATTTAAATATATTTGATAAAGTTCACTGAAGCAATACAAAAAATGTATATTTAAGGGTTTTCTATTTAAAGGTTTATATTTAAGTGTATAACTTCTAGAAACGTATAATGCATGTGATTATGCATATTATGCATATGAGTCCTCCATAATACGCACACTTATTAATGATTCCTACTTGTCTTACTCGTTATAAAGAGTAGGCAAAATCTGATATGTAGTGGGGAAAAAAAGTAGAACGTGTTCATCAGACGCTGGATTCGAACTGGGTTCATAGATGATCGTGTCAAAACATGTTACCATGTGCTTTACAAGCTATGCCACTCAGGCTGATGCCTGCCAAGCTCATTACTTATGTTGTCGCTGTCAATCAAACGGTGATGGGCGTAAATCACTTAATTAGCTTATTCCAACAAAGTGCGCTATTTGCTCTTAGCCTAAATAGACACTTCAAAATCAGCATTTTACCCCCCTTTCAGGGGCCCTAAGTGAGCACGGTCCCCTGGGCCAGTGCCCACACTACCCATTGGTTAATCCGGCCCTGCACTACTGACTACGCTTACATGGACATCTGTAATCTAGTTAATTGCCTTAATAGACAATAATAAAATTAAGGTGTTTATGTCAAGTGCTTTCATGTAAGAGTTTCATGTAATTTTGCGTGATTTTAACTGCAGTTCGGCAGTTTCACATTCACTCATGAACATTTCATTCATGCCCTCGTGACAAACTGGGGTATTAGACACAAATAAGGAGTAAGGACTGGTCAGAGTGTTATGGAATTTAATAATGCATGGCAAATAAAAAAAAAAACATCTGCATTTCGTGATGTGTGTGTGTGTGTGGTCCTTTACTTACAGCCGCGTGTGTGGATCTTGTCGGAAAATATGCCAAAAAGTCCTACATGACAGTAATAGTTTGATTGCAGTGTTTACTTCAATAATCCCACTAATATCTGCATACTCTACATCTTAATTCCATTTCTGTTTAGTTCTGTTATGACTTTAGTCAGATTAAGGTCATCAAAAATCACAGTTTGGAGCTTATGTAGGCCTAAAGTTCAGAATTCATGGTTAATAAACTGAATAAACAATTAGTAAACACAAGTACATCTTATTGAACATCATTTATTTCCATCACCAATTATCATAGTAGAACAGTTTCTCAAGCAGTTTGTGATGCATTTTGGAAGCAGGAGATGAGCCCCTGGTCTAATGCGCCACCTGGATTGTGAAACCCATTCTCAAAGACTCACTTTTAGTCATTATTTGGGTACATATATTCTGAATGCCTTTAGCAGAATTCAAATGAGCCAAAATAATTTGTAGATTGATCTAGATTAAATCCAAGATTACAGTGAGATTAATCTAGATTAAAAATGCATCTATGCCCATTTATAATACAAGCATTACTTAAATTAAATAATGTTTCACTTTTAAACTATAGGCTGATAGGATTGCACTTTAAACGCCATATTGTGGTCAGATACAGAAATTTATTTAATGCGCAAATTCTCACGGTGCATTATTGGGGTTCTCTAGCTGTTGAGTGTTCATGGGTTGTAGACTTGTTATTGCTGTGCGTTATGGGACTGATTGAGTGCATTTCATAATGTTCACTATGGTTTTGGACACTATTAAAAATGGCTACTCCCTCTAATAATGCACTATAAGGGGTGATTTCAGATACAGCCAGGATTTTGTGCGAAAAATTAGCTACGTTTTGTTTTGAAACATGTTTAATGTGGCAGTAAGCAGCAGGAAAGTTAAAGCAAAATGAAAAAAAAAGCATGTGTGGGTTTAGAAATGTAGAACTATGTGAATGACCGTGGTTACATTTTGTGGTTGCAGATTCCTTGTGATCAAGCGAACAACAAAGCAAAAAATATCATGGTTTGTGGTTTGCCCTATGAAATGAACAGTTGTAGGAAGTCTGATTGTGTGCATTAAAGACACAGTGTTTTTTGAATAGCAACCAGGATTTGTGTACTACTACAGTCCATTTTTGCTCAAAAGTTGAATATTATTTTCCTGACAAGTAGTCAGAGATGTGCTGTATAATCATGACTGATAAGCAGTTAAGAAACTACTTTAAAACATTAACTATAAAGTATATAAAAAAAAGAAATTACCCTAATAATAAATATACAACAGTAATAAATAATATCTTGCTCATAATAAATTCATTTTAATCAATGCATTAACTAATGTGAACAAACTATATCCAAATTGGCTGTATTGTGTAAGTGTGTGAGAATGCGAGAGTGAATGGATGTTTCCCAGTACTGGATTGCAGCTGGAAGGGCATGCGCTGTGTAAAACATATGCTGGCTAAGTTGGCGGTTCATACCACTGTGGCGACCCCTGATGAATAACGAGAGTAAGGTGAACGAAAATGAATGAATGAATGAAAATGAATAGTATAGTGGGAGTTTTTAAGTTAATGTTTTCACATACAAACATTATTTTTTATTCTAAATAAGTTGATATAATGGGCAGCACGGTGGCTCAGTGGTTAGCACTGTCACCTTACAGCAAGAAGGTCGCTGGTTTGAGTCCTGGTTGGGTCAGTTGGCATTTTTGTGTGGAGTTTGCATGTTCTCCCCGTGTTGGCGTGGATTTCCTCCGTGTGCTCCGGTTTCCCCCACAGTCCAAAGACATGCGTTATATGGATGAACTAAATTGGCCATGTAAATGAGAGTGCATCTGGAAGGCATCCGCCGTAAAACATATGCTGGAATAGTTGGTGGTTCATTACGCTGTGGCAACCCCTGGTAAATTTTGAAAACTAATGAAATCTAATATGTGCGTATCTACATTAACATAACTTCAAAATGCTTGAAAAGAAAGGCTATTGCAGTATGTTTTACCCGAAAATACTCATTGTTTCTTCTTCAAAATTCTATGTTATGTATTTGTGCACTTAAATGAGAGAAAATTGCATCTATGTAAAATTTTTATCATGGTCTGGATGCCTTATAAGTCAAACAAGTCATGCTTTATATTATATACCTCAGCGTGTATCGACAGCCTCACATGTTTTTCCCACCAGAAACATTGGGTCAGATTTTTAGATGACAAAGCAGCTTGCATGTGGATCCGTACCTCCAATAGAGGGCGCATGATGTCAGGCGTCACCCTTAACACACACTGATTTATCCCGTCCATCCCTCATCCCCATGACTTTACACATGCACAAAGATACATGAGCCATGAAAGGCTGTTTAGTGAAGCCTTCTCTGTGTCTTTACATGCCGTCGGCCTTTGCATTATGCAGCCGCCGGCTATGGTGTAAAATTGAATTACCTGTTACAATGCCCACTATACACTGCTATCACGATGGCTTTCTTTTCCCACAGCGTGGCGTGAGGGAGGGGTGTCACATGGAGAAAGCAGACACCAGCTTGTGGGAAAGAGATATAATTTAATCACATCACAAAATGGCCAAAGCCCGTTTTGTTGTCATGAAGTGCTGCACTGAATTCAAAGTAGCTGGCATGTTAGTCAAAGGCAGATGGATACACTCATTAGGTTAGCGCACTCTAACCAAGGCCAAGTTAACACACATGCATGTCAATAACACTGCACTTACATTGGTGGAGGAGGAGGGGGGGAGGAAACCAAAAAATTGGTTATTTAAAGGGAACATTCACTATTTACTCAAACTTAAGTGACTCGATACCCGACACAATAAAGGATATTCTGAAGAAGCAGCCAATAGTTTTTATTCGAAGGGAATTTGATTCATAGGTAAAACTAGAATATCCAGCCTGATTTTATTTTAAGTATTTTACGCTTTGTCAATTTCGTGGCTAATTCGAACAAATTATTCGTAATTCGAATTCAGTCGCACAAAATTGTATGATTTTTAAAAGTAGGCGTGGCTCTAAACCCAACGATCATTGGGGGATGAACAAATCGTATTAAGTTGTAGGAATAAGATTGCACAAATTCGCCACTAGCTCATATAGTTGCGAGATAGCGTTGGAATATCGCATTAAACATTTGCGAATAAAGCACAGCTTCCATCCAGTAAGTCAAAGACAACAAAATTGTCACTTCCTGATTAACTAGAGGCAAATATCAAAACTAAAAATGAAATTTGTTGCGACAGGAAAAGGCTCTGTGGATCTTATTTAATAAATTACTTGCACCTCAGAAAATGGAGGTAATAATAACAAACTACTTTGATGACAGACTTTGGCTAAAGGTTTAGATACACCTAGCCGACAACGAGTCATCTGTCAGAGGTGCGTTTCCGAAAACCATCGTTAGCCAACTAACGTCACAAGTTCTGTTGTTACAAACATAGTTTGTTGATTTGTTGTATATATACACTCACCGGCCACTTTATTAGGTACACCTGTCCAACTACTCGCTAACGCAAATTTCTAATCAGGCAATCACATGGCAGCAACTTAATAAATAAAGGCATGTAAACATGGTCAAGACGATCTGCTGCAGTTTAAAGCGAGCATCAGAATGGGGAAGAAAGGTGATTTAAGTGACTTTGAACGTGGCATGGTTGTTGGTAACAGACGGTCTGAGTCTGAGTAATTTAGAAACTGCTGATCTACTGGGATTTTCACGCACAACCATCTCTAGGGTTTACAGAGAATAGTCGGAAAAACAGAAAATATCCAGTGAGCGGCAGTTCTGTGGGTGCAAATGCCTTGTTGATGCCACAGTGTACCTATATGATGGCTACTTCCAGCAGAATAACGCACCATGTCATAAAGTGTGAATCATCTCAGACTGGTTTCTTGAACATGACAATGAGTTCACTGTACTCAAATGGCCTCCACAGTCACAAGAACTCAATCCAATAGAGCACCTTTGGGATGTGGTGGAATGGGAGATTCACGACATGGATGTGCAGCCGACAATACCTCATGTTATGCATAGGTACATGATAACAATTAAATACCCAATAAATAAAATCTCAAAATGACAACTGAGACACACTATGTACAGTTGCCTTGAACCAGGCCAAAGCACGCTTGTCCCCCCTCACGTCTCCCCTGACGGCCCGCACTTACATTACATTCGGGCCTGGGCTCACTTACGTCATGGATGATGTGCTGTTCAGTAAGCGTTCTCGCTCAGCACAGTGGAGATTTCTTTAGTTATATCGTTTAAGTCGTTTGAGATGCAGTGACATGCAGTCTAATATTTCACTGAACAGATCAGCCACTTTTGACGCTCATAAACAATCATAAAGTCCTTGTGCTGCAGGAATTAGGAGGTATGCTGAAGCTGCAGCTGTCGTGCAGTGAGGGGTTCGCGTCTTTAATAATCTACGACAGTTTGTGTTCATTGAACAGTACCAATGTTTAATTAATCCATATGAAACAGTTTCGGGCTCAGGCACGCTTGCACTCACACTGTAAGCGTACCACGTGTCAGCCCAAGTGAACCGTGCTCAGGCCCACCTCTTCCAACCGGGCCAGGGCCGTCCAAGTGAACCGTGCCTGAGCCCGATTCTGAGCACTCACACTTCTCAAACGATCTGGGAAACGGGCCTGGGCACGGTTCGGTTTGCATAGTGTGAGCATGCCCTAAGCAACAACAGAGCGATACTAACAGAATAAAACAGGATCTAGTCAGTGTGATATGGCACAGCAGGAGCTCAGTTACCAAAACATCTCGTCTGCTCTTCTTCTCACCATCAGTTTCCTCTGTCTTATCTGCTGCTTCCACTGCTAATTATTAGCTCATTATTAGAGCTCCTGAAAGCGAGTGAGTGACAGAGTTATCAGTGAGGGAAGAGGTGGAGCAGAAAGTCAGGATGGTCAGTTTCTAAAAGCAGCGGCTGCAGATATGAGCTTCCTCTCTGACTGTGGATCAGACTGCACTATTATCTGCTCCGCCAGGCCTGCTGTCTCTCACCTCAGCCCTTTGTTTATTCCCCGACACGCCAAGTTTAAATCAGCACCAACTCTAAACTCACATCAGCACAACATGGAACTATACTATGAAAAATGTTTGCGATTTCAACAGTAAAAAAATGGTAAAAATGCTACAATAGTTATCTGTAACTTAGATAACAGTAAGTTTCCTTAAAGGTGCAGTATGTAAGTTTGACATCCAGTGGTTGAACTAGGTATTGCACGCCTGGATTAAAACAAACACAAGCTCAGGTTGCCATATTGATGACATCAACAACAGTGTGCCTGACTGTCGAGCCTAAAGGCTGATTTAAGTTGTGTTTATGTCCTAACCAACACCTGGAATTAATATTTTTGAAACGGCTTCTATTTCTTGCAGCTGAACAACAGAAAACTGACAATGATCACCTCAAGTACACCTCATGTAGTTTATTCAGTGTTAAATGCTAATAATGTGAGTTTGAATGACATTTTACATGATTTTGGCGAGTGAGGCAGGGCCGAGAGACGTGACACCTGGATGCATCACCTGCCTCGAGTCTTACGGTATCTAAAAAGAAGAGAGACACCAGTGCTAGACGAGAGAGGACCGGGCCCGGACATTTTACTTTTGCTTTCAGTTTGACGGCAGTCTTCGTGAGGAGCTGCCATCCATTTGTTGTATTTCTTAATTAAAACTTATGAAAAGTCCTTTGGTTCTCTGCCTCCTTCCCAGCGGCCAGGTGGCTGTAAACTTCATTACAATGATATGTATTGCCATATACTGAAAGCAGCAGCAGATCACCTGAGATCTTGAAAAATAAAATAAACTGTTTCAAATTGAACTTTAGAACTGTAATTCAGTACAAGCCAACACATATCAGTGATTCAGCATGTACAATTAATAATATTAAAGAGGTTTAATATGTATTAATTAGATTATAAACCTTACCATTTCAATGGAGTGCAGTGAGTGCACTATTCTTCAGAATGGCTGTATTAAAATTTCTGTCGTGTTGCATCCGATGCAAACAGCTCTATTGCTTATCTCTGCAAATCTCGTCACATAGTATGTTATTAGGACACAGGGTTAGAATATAACCTGCTCACCTAATGTGTACGTTTGTAATTTATATATATTTTTAGCTAATTAATAACCTCATGTAAGAACTCTGAATCTGTGTCTCATTTCAGAGTCTGCTACTGTCCACCGGAGGTCGCATTTTGGTCATGGATGCATGCTTTGAGAGCCTTCCTGACTGAATGAAATGTGCAGTTTTCCACCAAGGCAACCCAGGGTGCTGAAATATAATTGGCTATAATTGGCATGGGCCGGGTTAAATTACCAAAACAAAGACAGATGTTCCGGTACTTATCACACATTTTTGAAGCAGAATAATGTGAGTTATCACACATTTTTGAAGCAGAATAATGTGAGTTATTGTAGTTGTAACCACTAAGCCACCATGCTGCACTCATTATATTATATTATTATTCATTCATTCATTTATTTTATTTTCAGATTAGTCCCTTTATTAATCTAGGGTTGCCACAGCGGAATGAACCGCCAACTTATCCAGCACGTTTTTTACGCAGCGGATGCCCTTCCAGCTGCCACCCCTCTCTGGGAAGCATCCACACACACTCATTCACACTCATACACTATAGACAATTTAGCCTACCCAATTCACCTGTACTGCATGTCTTTGGACTGTGGGGGAAACCAAAGCACCCGGAGGAAACCCACGCTAATGCAGGGAGAACATGCAAACTCCACACTGAAATGCCAACTGACCCAGCCGAGGCTTGAACCAGTGACCTTCTTGCTGTGAGGCGACAGCACTACCTACTGCTCCACGGTGTCGCCCGACCTTCTTTATATTATATTATATTATGTTATATTATATTATATTATATTATATTATATTATATTATATTATATTATATTATATTATATTATAT
>CAIGQZ010000276.1:1815796-1831346 GCA_903798205.1 Danio tinwini
AGTCGACGTCATTCTCGCTCGAATAAATGTCTACAGTAAAGCTGTACGGGTCGTTCACATTATATGAGAAGCTCTTCTAACAAAACAGATGCTTTGAACATATTAATACTTGTTTATACATTTTTATTACTAACATTTCTATGAACATGATTTGATTATAACTGCAGATCAATGACAGTGTTACAGCCTACTGTAACGTCTGCAATTATATAAAATAAATAAATAAATGCAACATATATGAACACATACAGACCCTTACAGTCTCCGATATGTTACCACTTACAGATAAATGACACACAGCAGACATTAAGTCCTTATTTGAGTTCGGGAATCCTTGTAATCCTGTCGGGCTTCTCCTTTTTTTCTGCGCTTCACTCTCGCGTTTGTCCTTTTCTTTCTGAATGGATCAGATGTCGAAGACGCTTCATTAATAACACACGCACGTTATTATTATCAGCTCAAGAAGTTTGTTATATCAAATCTAGATGCGAACGCGAGCTCCCTGGAGAAAGTGAAAAACCGCTCGCACTTTTAGACGGCCTCATAAAACAACAACAGGACACGGCAGATTCTTGGCTTTGTGGTTGTTCATCAAGACAACGACAAGGTTTATTTTGAGCCCGGGTCATCCATGTATCGTTATTATATGCATATAGTTGTCTCGGCTGTGCATTTAAAAACATGGCGGCTCCATTGTTTTGATTCTGGCTAGCTCCACGACATCGTGACGTATCTCTGTAAAGCAATCAGCGTTCAGCTGCGCGTGTAGCTCCACCTTTGGGTAACCTTTCTCATTTTTGGTACCCTTTCGAAAGGGTGCCGAAAAAGTGGTACGGTACGGATCGGTTCGGTACGCTTTTGACAGTGGAAATGGCCATAAAAGCGTACCGACCCGTACCGTACCACTCAGTGGAAGCGGGCCTCTACAGTATAGCTTTCGTCATGAGCCACGGCTGCGGTCAAAATGGCATCAATGTTTTCAAAGTGCACTGTGAAGGGAACACAACTGTCAATATGAAGATATTAAAACTAAACTGTAAAAATACTTTGAAAGCAAATTACACCTAAGAGAGATGACCTTAATGATTTTTTAAAATCATTCAGAGTTTAAATGTTGGAATGTTCTAAATGAATAGGGCATAGGGGGGGATAACTGGAAATAGATCACAACCAGGAACTATGATTAACTACAGCTTTAGAGGGGTAGTTGCAAGCGTTCGCAGTTTGTGAATGTTTGTTGGAACGACAGATTTGCGAAAAGCCAAATCAACAAACTATGTTTGTAACAATAGAACTTGCGACCTTAGTTGGCTTACAATGTTTTTTGGAAATGCATCCCACGCTGGCTTCGAGCCTGTTAATGCATGAGCAGCTTCTTTCAACAGACGCTCAAATGCAACATTATTCAGCATATGATAAAAAACTGTTGATTTTTATTTAATTATTAATAATAATAATAATACATTTTATTTAAAGGCGCCTTTCTGGCAACTCAAGGACACCGAACAGTAAAACAAGAGCAATAAAACAACAAGAAAATAACATAAAAAAGTAAACACAACAATAGTGCAGGTACAATTAAGTATTAAAAGCTATCTTAAATAGGTGGTTTTGAGTTTGGATTTGAAAAATGTGAGGGAGTCGATGTTTCTGATGGCGGGTGGTAGTGAGTTCCAAAGCTGAGGAGCAGAGCGGCTGAAGGCTCTATTGCTCATGGACGATAGACGAGCAGAGGGAACAGACAAGTGAAAGGAGGAAGAAGATCTCAGGGTGTGAGAGGGAGCAGCAATGTGGATGAGGGCAGACAAATATGGAGGGGTGAGATTGTGGATGGCTTTGAATGTTAAAATCAAAATTTTAAAATCAATTGGAAATTGAACGGGTAACCAGTGAAGCTGCTGCAGGACAGGGGTGATGTGATGAGAAGAAGGGGTTCTGGTGATGATACGGGCAGCTGAATTCTGAACCAACTGAAGCTTGCTGAGGGATTTATGAGTGAGACCAAAGAGAAGAGAGTTGCAGTAATCTATACGAGATGTGACAAGGCTATGGACAAGAACAGCAGTGTAATGCGGGGTGAGAGAAGGGCGGAGACGGTTAATGTTGCGTAGGTGGAAGTAAGCAGACCGGGTGACGTTATTGATGTAAGAATCAAAAGATAGGGTGCAATGGAGGATGACACCCAGACTCTTGACCTGTTTAATAGGATAATGGAACAGTCGTCAATAGAAAGAGAAAAGCTGTCAGTTTTGGAGAAACTTCTCAATATTTTTAGAGAAGAAAAAGAATCATACAGGTTTGAAATTACAGGATGAAATTGATATTTTTTAAACATGCCCAACTGAGCCTGGTTTCTCTCTGTTTTCTTCCCTTCACTTTCGTCAATTGGTGAAGTTTGTTCCTCGTCACTGTCGCCAATGGCTTGCTTAGTTTTTGGAGCTTCAGCAGTGAAAATGAAACCGATCTAAACTGAACTTCAACTCTAACAACTGGACTGACACAGTTTTAATTTACTAGATTTTCTATGTTAAGCTGCTTTGACACAATCTATATTGTAAAAGCGCTGTAGAAATAAACATCAATTGAATAAAAATAAATACTGCAACATTATTCAACATGTTTAAAAACTTGATTTTTATTCAGATCTTTTTATTGACATTTTACTCAATAAAACAACAATTTCATTAGTATTTTAAAAATAGAGACTAATAAAAAAGTAATGAAATTATACAGGTTTGGAATGACAGGATGAAATCGATATTTATAAAATCATTTTTGTCTTAAGGCATGAGCTTCTTCTTCCAATAGGATTTTACCTGCACAATTATTCAACATAGTCGAAAACTGTTTATTATTATTATTTTTTTTAAATTTTGGAGGAAAAAGAAAATCATACAAGTCTGAACTGACATGAGGATGAAATCGATATTTCCAAACATGAGCTTTTTCTTCCAATAGACTCGCGGTTGCAACATTAATTCAGCATATGCTCAATTGCTTTTTATTGACATTTTACAAAATGTTTATTGATTTATTTATATTTATCTTAACAATTTCAAAAAGATTAAAAAAAGAAAAACGAGACAAATAAAAAACTAGATTTTTATTGATTTTTTTTGATAAAGGAAGAAAGATCATACAGAGGATGAAATTAATATTTTTAAAATTATTTTATTTTTAAGACACAAGCTTCTTCTTTCAACAGAATCTTAATAGCTACATTAATTCAGCATATGGTCAAAAACTAGCTTTTTTCAGATCTTTTTATTGACATTTTACTCAATAAAACAACAATTTTAAAAAGATTTGAAAAATAAAGTCAGATTTTAAAACTTTCAATAAGAATCTCAAATGCAACTTTATTCAACACATGGTCAAAAACTGATGAATTGTATTTTTAATTATTTTTTGGTGGAAAAAGTAAATCAAACCGATTTGAAATGACACGAGGATGAAGCTGATATTTTTTAAATCATTTAAGAGAGAAGACATGAGCTTCTCCCAGCATAATGTCAATTGCAACATTATTCAGCAGGATTTACTTTGCTTTCAGATCTTTTTATTGCCATTTTACTCAATAAAACAACAAATTCAAAAAGACTTGAGAAATAAAGAGACAAAATAAAAACTGTTGAATTTATTTATTTATTTTTTTGTTGAAGGAATAAAATCATACAGGTTTGAAATTATATGAGGATTGATATTTTTTTTAAATAATTTTTGTCTTAAGGCATGAGCCGATAGGATCTTAATTATTCAAAATATGGTCAAAAACTGTTGATTTTTATGTAATTATTAATTTTTATCGAAGGAAGAAAATCATACAGGTTTGAAATGACACGAGGGTGAAATTGATATTTTCAAACATGCCCAACTGAGCCTGGTTTCTATTGAGTTTTTTTTCTCCTTCACTTTCGTCAATTGGTGAAGCCTGTTCATCACCACTGTCATCACTAGCTTGCTTAGTTTGGCACTTGTGGAGCTGTTTGGACTTTGAACTGACCTAAACTGAACTTCAACTCTGAAAACTGGACTGAAACAGATTACTAGAACTTCTATGTTAGCTGCTTTGACACAATCTACATTGTAAAAGCTCTATAGAAATAAAGATGAACTGAATTGAAACATGAGCTTCTTCCAACAGAATTTCAATTGCAACATTGTTGAAATCAACAAAAGCATTCAGAAAAGGCTGTAAAATATAAACAGTGCATGTTTATTTGGATGCTGAAGTGCTGCATGCGGTCGTCACCGACCTGAAGAGGGATCATTCAGATTGATGCGGAACACTCGGGTCAACAACAACAAACCTTTCCATGACCCTGGATCCTCTGCATGCATGAAGAGTGGAAAGGAAACTCTTTCCAGGCTGTGAATGAGCCGATCACTGAGGCAACAGGAGCACTTCATCAGTGGAAGTGAACAGATGGCGGCTGAGCAACAGGCAGCATATGTTCCAATGAGCCCGGGCCATTACTACAGATGGAGGGTGGGAAGAGGCCGGCTCTGAAACATAACCTGACATTTCCTCCTCATTTGGCAGCGCATTGTTACGTTTCACAAAGAGAGATTAGCCCGGAGCAAGTGAATAGCAGCGCAAAATCTCTTTAAAGGCAAATTACTAAGAGTCCCCTCGCACATTTCTTCACACACTTTACTTAACCAAGCTATAGGCGGACGGGCCGTATTTCACGAGGAGGGCTGCCCTGTTCACAATGACTGATATACAGCTCTCTTGTTCCCCTTCAGAGCTTTTATGCCACTTCAGAGGAGGTGGAGATGATTCTACGTGCCAACAACAGGTCAAAAAGCCCAAAGTTTAAAGTCAATGACATCCAAATAGCCGTGAAGTGTTCGTGAAGAGATAACTATGCCTGAAAATCGTAACTGGGACAACATGAAGGGATTAAGTTAACTTATGAGTGTTTACAGATTAAAGTGGATTCAGCATAAAACAATTTAGTTGTCCGAAAACCCCCTGAAGAATTGTGTTGTCTCAGCTTGTTTTAAATTAATAGTTTGAACAAACAGCAAACATTTCTTTTTTTTTTTTTTGGCTGATGGAAGGGATAGTTCAACTAAAAATGAAAACTGTTTCATCATATGCTCGTGTTTGAGTTTCTATATTTTTGTTCTGTTGAACAGAAAAGAAGATATTTTGAAGAATGTTTGAAACCAGTAGCCATCGACTTCTATGGTATTTGTTTTTCTCACACACTTAAAAAAAATTGTTCAAACTATTCCAACTTATTTAGAATGAGCTGAATGAACACAATTCTTGACTTAATTATTATATACAAATTGAAGTGGATTGAACAAAAAAATATTAAGTTGTCCCAAAAAACCCTGAAGAATTGTGTTGTCTCAGCTTGTTTAAAATAAGTAGATTGAACAGTGAACATCTTTTTTTAGTGTTATTAAAGGGATAGTTCATGTAAAACTGAAAACTGCCATCATATAGTCACCCTTGACTTTTTCCAGATCAGTTTTTTTTTGTTCTGTTGAACAGAAAAGAAGATATTTTGAAGAATGTTTGAAACCGATAATCATCAGCTTCCATAGTATTTGTTTTTCCTACACACTCAAAAAATAATTGTTTATACTACTGAATTTGGAATGATCTGAAAGCTCAATTCTTGAGATTTTTTTGGGACAACTTAAATGTTTTATACTTAATCCACTTAAATTTGTCAAAGACCAATTAAGATTACTTAATCAATTTGTGTTGGGACAAAATGAAGGAATTAGGTTAACTTAGTAGTTTTTACAAATTTAAGTGGATTGAACATAAAACAATTATGTTGTCCCCTAAGAAACTTAAGACTTGTGCTGTTTCAACTAATTTTTAATAAGTAGTTTGAACAAGCAGCAAATACTTTCATAAAGTGATACTACTCTCAAAAATGAAAACAATAAATAAATCTGTCAGCATTTACTGATTAAAGGGATAGTTCAACAAAAAATTAAAAACTCTGCTATCAAATACTTACTCTTGACTTTTTTCAAATCAGTTTTTTTTGGTTCTGTTGAACAGAAAAGAAGATATTTTAAAGAAAGTTTAAAATCGTTGACTTTTTCTTCAAAATGAGCTAAAACAACACAATTCATGAGATTTTTTTGGGATAAGTTAATTGTTTTATATTTAATCCACTTAAATTTGTCAAAACCAATTAAATTAACTTAATCAATTTGTGTTGGACAACATGAAGGCATCAGGTTAAGTTTTTACAAATTTAAGTAAATTCAACATGATACATTTAAGTTGTCCCTAAAAAAAATTAAGATTTGTAGTTTGAACAAACAGCAAACATCTTTTTTTGACTGATTAAAGAGATAGTTCAACTAAAAATGAAAACTGTGCCATATACTCACTCTTGACTCCAAATCAGTTTGAGTTTTAAATTTTTGTTCTGTTGAGCAGAAAAGAAGATATTTTGAAGAATGTTTAAATCCAGTAACCATCGACTTCCATGGTATTTGTTTTTCCTACTACACTAAAAATATATATTTTTCCAAACTTCTTATTTAGGAGGAGTTGAATTAACAATTCTTCAGAATTTTTTGAGACAACATAATTGTTTTATATTTAATCCACTTAAATTGGTCAAAACCAATTAAGTTAGCTTAATCGATTTGTGTCGAGAAAACATCAAGGAATTGTGTGTATCCAGCATTTTTTTTTACAGTGTATGGATGTCAGTAGATTTTAAAATGCCAGAAAGCGTTCTTGCAGGACTCCCAGAGTTCATCAAGATTCATTGGATTCATCTTCAATGTCTCCTCCTTCATCTTACCCCAGGATTGGCCAGCCTAGTCACCAGACATGAACATTATTGAGCATCAATAATGTTCATGTCTGGTGACTAGGCTGGCCAATCCTGGAGCACCTTGACCTTTCTTTGCTTTAAGGAACTTTGATGTGGAGGCTGAAGTATAAGAAAGAGCGCTATCCTGCTGAAGAATTTGCCCTCTCCTGTGTTTGTAATGTAATGGGCAATGCAATCTCACGACAATTTGTAACTTTTTGATTTAGTGGCTAATTAGTATGAATTCGTACAATCTAATTCATACAAATAGGTACGATTTGCTCATCACCTAATGACGGTTGGGGTTAGGTGCCACGCCTCCTTTTTAAAATCATAAATTTTCGTACGACTGAACTCATTCGAATTCGTACGAATTAGCCACAAAACTGATGAAACGTAAAATACTTACGTTTCCTCGTGAGGTCAGGCTGTAATGGGCAGCACAAATGTCTTGATACCTCAGTCTGTTGATGTTGCCATCCACTCTGCAGATCTCTCACGCCCCCATACTTAATGTAACCCTAAATCATGATTTGTCCTTCACCAAACTTGACAGATTTATGTGAGAATCTTGGGTCCATGTTCCAGTAGGTCTTCTGCAGTATTTTTGATGATTGGGATGCAGCTCAACAGACGATTCATTGGAAAAATCTACCTTTTGCCACTTTTCCAAATGATCAACTAGACGTCAAGCTATTATTTGTTGCTTTTACAACAGGGATCGATGACAAGACTTTTGTCAGATAGTGTAGTATGAAATCTGCACAGTGTATGTAACAGTGAATTTTACTTCAATAACAATAGTTCTCTACACTGTTGCTCTGTAAGACTGAAATCATTACTCATGTGGATGGCACACATAAAAAAAAGAAAGAAAAAAAAGCCCAAGGCACTAAGTTGTTTGTTTTGTTTTTTTTAAGCAGTTGTCTATTTTTCTTTTGTTGGTTTGAATCTTGTGCGAGTCCACATACAATTACGGCAAGCGTAAATCTGGAGTCATTTTCTGAGTTTTACAGTGCTCTATTCATAGCCTCTTCCATAAATATAGCAGCTAAATATGTATTTAGTCCACTTCAGTATTTTTAGAAGCCATTTTGTGCATTTTCAGCAGAGAGATAAACATCCCTACAGCAAATAGTAACACACAATCTGATGCTGCTGTAATGTTACATATGCTGTTTTTATCTGTTTACTTATGTGCTTATATTTGTGGTCAGAAAGCAATCACAGATCTCCCGAGACTGTGACTATGGAATGAGTTTTTTGTTTTGATCATAAACCAAGAAGTCAGGTTGTGGGAGGGTTATTATAATCTATAATTATCCTCACTACCTCCATTATCATCAAGCAAACATGTTTATGTATGGTGTACGATTACATTATTATCGTAATACAACAAGCTTGGTATGGGGGGTTGAGACATTAGTAAAAACACGGTTTACACTACCTAACAAAAGTCTTGTCGTCTATGAAAGTTTTAGGAACAACAAAAAATAACTTGACTTCTAGTTGATCATTTGGTAACAGAAGTGGCTAATATGAAAGGCAAAGGCCTCTAGATTATGCTTATTTTACCATAATAAAATATGATCATGCCTTGATTTTTAATTATTTAATTAGGACAGTAAGGTCTGACTTTGCTTAGACAAAAGTCTTGTCACTTACAACAGAAATAATGTACGGTATAGAATATAAAGTCATGCTGCAGTGGAAAAATAATGAATATTGTGTATGACTCCCATAAGCTTGGAGGACTGCATCCATTCCTCTCTGCAATGACTCAAATAACTTATTAATGAAGTCATCTGGAATGGCAAATAAAGCGTTCTTGCAGGACTCCCAGAGTTCATCAAGATTCATTAGATTTACCTTCTCCTCCATCTTACCCCAGACATGCTCAATACTGTTCATGTCTGGTGACTGGGCTTGCCAATCCTGGAGCACCTTGACCTTCTTTGCTTTCAGGAGCTTTGATGTGGAGGCTGAAGTATGAGAACGTGCGCTGTCCTGCTAAAGAATTTGCCCACTCCTGTGGTTTGTAATGTCATGGGCAGCAAAAATGCCTTGATACCTCAGTCTGTTGATGTTGCCATCCACTCTGCAGATCTCTCACACACCACATACTGAATGTAACCAGGGGCGGACTGGGACAGCATTTTCACCCAGAAAAAGTTATTGAAGGTCAGGCCAAAGTGCGAGGTGCAAGCACGATAATCATGAAAAGTGGGTCCAGATTCACAGTGCCAGGCCAGCTGTGTCAGGGATATGTCCCGGTGCTCCCTATGGCCAGTCTGCCCCTGAATGTAACCCTAAACCATGATTTTTTCTTCACCAAACTTGACTGATTTCTGTGAGAATATGCTGGTTCCAGTAGGTATTTTGCAGTATTTGTAATGATTGGGATGCAGTTCAATAGTATGGTGTAGGGCCTCCTTTTGCACCCAATAGAGCATCGATTCATCTTGGGAATGATAGATACAAGTCCGCACAGTGGTCAGAGGCATTTAGAGCCATTCTTCTTGCAGAATAGTGGCCAGGTCACTATGTGATGCTGGAAAACGTTTCCTGACTCGCTCCTCCAAAATACACCAAAGGGGCTCAATAATATTTAGATCTGGTGATTGTGCAGTCCATGAGAGATGTTCAACATCATTTTCATTTTAATCAAACCTCTCTGTCATGTCTTGCTGTGTGCATTGGTGCATTTTCAGCACCGCATTCAGGATACAACGTTCGAACCATTAGGTGCACATGGTCCTCCAGAATAGTCCGGTAGTCCTTATCAGTGACCTGCCCATCTTGCACAAGTATTAGGCCTAGGGAATGCCATGATATTGCAGCCCAAACCATCACTGATCCACCCCCACAGTTCACTCTGGTAATGCAAAAGTCTGGGTGGGTCACTTCTTTGGGGCTTCTCCACACCGTAACTCTCTTGGATGTGAGAAAGACAGTGAAGGTGGACCCTTCAGAGAACAATATTTCGCTGATGGCACCATTGAAACCAACATTTTAGTTTCGTTGTCCAATCCCTGTATATATTATAGAAAGCAATTGAGCAGGGCATTCATCTTTTGTGAATAAAAAAAAACCCCATACAAACAGCAATACACAATATTAATCATACAGTGGACTTAAACATCTGATTCATAAATAAGAGAATCATTTGATCAGTCCAGATGAATCAGTGAGTTGTGAACTGGCGACTTACTGTCAGCGATGCTGATTGAAATGGGTTAAAAACAGTCACACATAAATATCAACTAGATTTGTACATGTAATGTTGCTATGGCTGTTTATTTTGGGGGTCGTCTAAAACATGATGCCCACAATCTGTCTTCTCCATCAGAGCCATGCTGTCTTGCCCCAATACAGACCCCCAGACTGAAAAAAACAGCCCCTTCTGCCCTCAGTCTCCAAGAACCAACCGAGCGCCAGATAATTGTTGGCTCCATCATGCCTGCTTTCCCTCTCTCTCTCTCGTGCTCATAGAGGGAAACAGCGATGACAGCGTGCCAAAGTCTGGCTTCTTGTGGCGGCGTGCGTTCCACCTCCAGCCCACACCACCCGCTGCAGAACAAACGCTGCGTTCCCGCTGAGGCCGATCGCTCGCCCTCACGCTAACTACGCTAACGCTCCACTGCACCGCCATGAGAATAGAGCCTATATTTACCATTAGCGCACACATCCAAACACACGCTATAATTAAACACATGAAAAGGACAATGTGTTGCAGCGTTGCTAATCTTGGTGGTTTTATTTATTTGGTTTAAAAAAAAGAGGCCTGGATACACAATCGGCACCCGGCCCCTTGCCAGGATGAGCAAACAGATTTAGAATCAAAGCAAAAACACTGCACAGGAAATGATTCTGTGCACTTAAAATAACTTCATTCAATGTTGCTGTTGAATTAGCAACACCAGAGTACTTCCTATTGATGCACAATGGTCACTTTTGGATTTAAAGTACACATGAAATCAAAACTAGCCATATGATTGTTAGCTCACATTGTTAGTTTTGCGGTGAACGCTTTATCTGTTCATGTCATTAAGACAAAAATTAACTGTTTGCCCGCATGTAATCTAAAATTAAAACCTGAAAATGCCCTTTCTGTTTGTTTACAGTTAAATTCTCAGATTACATCTGTCTGAGGTATTGGGTGTGGCTAACATACTTAACCACGCCCCTCCAACTTTCAGTTTTGACAACAAACAAATGGTGAGGAGGAGGAGCCCTACTGAAACCCATTTCCTTTTACTTTACTGCTTCTAATCAGCTTGAGGTAAGAAAAACAAGCCACGCTCACCGTTTTCACATTTAATATTCTGCTTTTCTAGGAACTGCGTCACAATACGGAGAAAAAAATGGTTGCAGCTTCCGGTTTATATGGACTTTTATAATAAGAAAGAAAACTTATGTTTAGCAATAAACCTTTTCAGCAAAGCCATGTAAAACACATTTCTGTGAAAACAAACACTCTGAAATCTGTTATTAACGTAAAATGATGCTAAATGCTTAAATGTGATGGCTACATTTGAATCTTCTAGCTGTTGTTTAACTTACTGGAAAATTTTTAAACCACTTCCCTGCTGAAAAATCCAGCTTAAACCAGCCTAGGATGGTTGGCTGGTTTTAGCTGGTCGACCAGCCTGGTTTTAGAGGGGTTTCCAGCCATTTCCAGCCAGGTCTTAGCTGGTCAGGCTGGGAGATGACCAGCTAAAACCAGCTTGACCAGCCTAGCCAGGTTGGGAGCCCAGCCAACACCAGCTATGTCTAGCTTAAACCATGCTGGTCAAGTTGGTTTTAGCTAGTCATTTTCCAGCCTGACCAGCTAAGACACACTACACGTTGATCCAATTTTGATGTAATTTCCTTAAAACAAGTAAAAAAAAGGAGGCTTAGCAGTGTGTGGCCTCCACGTGCCTCCTTACATGACCTCCTTACAACACCTGGGCATGCTCCTGATGAGGTGGCGGATGGTCTCCTGAGGGATCTCCTCCCAGACCGGGACTAAAGCATCAGACAACTCCTGGACAGTCTGTGGTGCAATGTGGCGTTGGTGGACGGAGCGAGACATGATTTCGCAGATGTGCTCAATTGGATTCAGTCTGGGGAACTGGCAGGCCAGTCTATAACATTAATGCCTTCATCTTGCAGGAACTGCTCCAGCCACATGAGGTCTAGCATTGTCTTGCATTAGGAGGAAGCCAGGGCCAATGGCATATGCTCTCAACAAGGTGTCTGAGGATCTCCTCTCGATGCCTAATGGCAGTCAGGCTACCTATGGCAGGCCAATGGAGAGCTTTGAGGTCTATTTATAAATTTTTATTTTCTTTTTTTCAGCTACAAATCATATTTAATGTTCTTATCAAGAAAAAAAAGTAATCTACATCTTATAATCCCTGAGGTGATCGAATAAAATTGTGATTTTAAAGTGAACTATCACTTTTATGCATTCACACTACAGTCTGTGTCAATATATTTTGACTGACCTGCCTAAATAATATAATAATGTCACACTTTACCTAACAATCAAAGCTCATATTTCATACTTTCTTTTCTAACCGATATGTGATTTACTATTGAATGTCAATGGTGGTTTCACGGTTTTCAGTTTTTTGGTGACCCCCTACTGTTTATTCAAAACACTTCTCAATTGCCAAAGCTTTGTCAATCTGCTCTGTTTTTTGCATGAATAAATCGGTTGCTCACTTTCCTGCTGTGCCTATATGACTATATGTGATGTTCAGCCAAGTCATGTGTTTGTCTAGTACTGCGTTTCATTCCCGCGGTTTTCATGAGGAAGATCTGTGCTTTGACCACTATGGCTGTGGAACTTTCTCCATATCCTATTTCTGCTGGTGTTTGATGATAGCAGAGGTTTCACAGCCTTACGGGCAAACAGAGAAACAGACCACCAAAAAAGTAATAAATGCATTATTAATTAATTTTACTGGAACAGAGATTAGTACTTTGCAAACATACTATCAGTCAAAAGTTTAAGATAATGAAAAATATTACAATATTATAAGGTTAATTAGGCAAGTTATTGTATAATGAGGTTTTGTTCTGTAGACAATCTTAAATAAAATGCTTAAAAGGGCTAATAATATTGACCTTAAAATGGTTTAAAAAAATTCTATTTATTCTAGCCAAAATAAAACAAAGACTTTCTTCAGAAGAAAAAAATACTATAGAAAATACTGTGATTTATTGCTCTGTTAAACTTAATTTGGGAAATATTTGAAAAAATAAAAAAATCACAGGGGGGGTGAATAATTGTGACCAACTGTGTGAACACAAATTTCTAATCAGCCAATCACATGACAGCAACTTAATGCATTTAGGCATGTAGACATGGTCAAGATGATCTGCTGCAGTTCAATACGAGCATCAGAATGGGGAAGAAAGGTGATTTAAGTGACTTTAAATGTGGCATGGTTGCTGGTGCAAGATGGGCTGGCCTGAGTATTTCAGAAACTGCTTGCTGATCTACTGGGATTTTCACGCGCAACTATCTCTAGGGTTTACAGAGAATGGTCTGAAAAAGAGAAAATATCCACTGAGCGGCAGTTCTGTGGGCACAAATGCCTTGTTGATGCCAGAGGTCAGAGGAGAATGGCCAGACTGGTTCCAGCTGATAGAAAGGCAACAGTAACTCAAATAACCACTCGTTACAACCGAGGTATGCAGAAGAGCATCTCTGAACACACAACACTTCCAACCTTAAGGCGGATGGGCTACAGCAGCAGAAGACCACACCGGGTGCCACTCCTGTCAGCTAAGAACAGGAAACTGAGGCTACAATTCGCACAGGCTCACCAAAATTGGACAACAGAAGATTGGAAAAATGTTGCCTGGTTTAGCGTCAACAACATGAAAGCATGGATCCATCCTGCCTTGTATGAATGGTTCAGGCTGCTGGTGGTGGTGTAATGGTGTGGGGGATATTTTCTTGGCAAACTTTAGGTCCATTAGTACCACTTGAGCATCGTGTCAACGCCACAGCCTACCTGAGTATTGTTGCTGACCATGTCCATCCCTTTATGACCACAGTGTACACATCTTCTAATGGCTACTTCCAGCAGGAAAGTGAATCATTTCAGACTGGTTTCTTGAACATGACAATAAGTTCACTGTACTTAAATGGCCTCCACAGTCACCAGAACTCAATCCAATCTCAATCCAATAGAGCACCTTTGGAATGTGGTGGAAGGGGAGATTTGCATCAAGGATGTGCAGTCGACAAATCTGCAGCAACTGCGGGATGCTATCATATCAATATGAAATGATTCTGAAGGCAGGAGGGGGGGTCAAACCAGTATAGTAAGGTGTACCTAATAAAGTTGCCTATGAGTGTTCATACAAATTTTTTTATGAAATATTTTTTAACCATTTAAAACAACTGTTTCTGATTTGCTGCTCAGTTATGATCATACTATTTAAATATTATTTATGCTATTTTACCTGTAGTATGTCACTATATTTTAAAGTTGCACTGTGAAAATTACTGTATATTTTACAGTAAAGATATACCATACTGTAAGTAGATATATGGTGCTTTAAATGTAAATATGGTATTTTTGCTGTAATTTATTTACAATAAGTTACAGGCGAACTGTTGCCATTAAGTTACTGTAGATTCTCCATGAAATTGTTAACAGTGTAGAGCATCAGGGTTTCATCAAAAATATTAAAAAGCAAAAACCGTTTCAATATTATTATTATATTTAATGATAATAAGTGTTTCTGCGTGACTGACATTAAATACGGCATGAATAAACGTAAAGAGATTCTGCAATACTAGCACTTTCAGACATGACGGACATGAAACAGAAGAGTATCAACACAATGTGAGGTTAAACTGAGAGCATTTGGTTTGTGATGTGCCAGAACCACAATTTATTCCAATCATCTCGTCATCCGGCTGCTTTGGATCACATTAACCACCACTTTTTCGATGCTATGACACACGTTATCATTAACAATTTCCTTTTAAACGAACGGCTGCTTGAAAATCTATATTCTGAACGTGTTGAGGGAGACAAATAATGATTGTAATTGCGAACGAATGGAGTCGATGCCAAACCAGCAGTTAAAAGGTAAGAGATCATCTGAGACTAATTAGGGTCTGTGCTGAATGAATGGGTTTGGCACACGGTTTAGGAAGCTTCCATTTTGGTCACTGATTCATATCATCCACATGGAAGAAGAGGTAGAAAAAAAAATAGACTGTAATCTTACTATAGGATATAATTCTAAGGGCTTTTCAGGATATCACTGAACACGGAATGGGAGGGTTATCTGTCCGCGTATGAAAACTGCACATTCATGCAGACGTCCACAGGTTTGGCATCTGTCAATAATTATCTGCAGTCAAAACAAAAGGGTGGGAACTAAATTAGGCTATCCGAGAACATGAACATTCCCATCTGAAGGCAGTTCATCGCTGATTTATTCTGTGGAGGACAACAGTTTCCACTAGAGGCTATACACTCATTTTATCATCCGTCAGTCTGGTTTAGTTCTGAGAATTGGTCCATCTGTAGAAAAATAAAGAAAAGATGGTCATCAAACATTCTACTAGACAGGCGGACACACAGACAGACAGACAGACAGACAGACAGATAGACAGATAGATACAGACAGACAGACAGACAGACAGACAGACAGACAGACAGACAGATATATATATATATAGATAGATAGATAGATAGATAGATAGATAGATAGATAGATAGATA
>CAIGQZ010000276.1:1837217-1853393 GCA_903798205.1 Danio tinwini
AAGGCGTAGGGCTAAGGGCAAGGGGTATACACCCCTTCGAACGAAGATTTTTCAGGAGCACACTTGAAATGAAGGGGTAAGAAGTTTCCCAGAATACACCTGCCACAACGGCAGTATTGCTGAACCCGGAAGTAAGGAGATCCACAAATTAGTATTTTTTGTCATTATTACGAATCTTAATGAAAAACAAACATATGTTTTAATATATATTTATAACCGCGTTCGTGTTTTACCGTCATGCTTAAAAAAAAAACGAAAAAAAAAACCCCCAAAAAATTTCGCGATCTATAATCCCTAATCATAACTCCTGTACATCAGTGTCACAACATTTTGACACTTGATGAAACTCGAATACCCTATTAGAAAAGTGGCTGAGAATGAGCCTTTTACAGTGTCTGCTATAATGTTAATGTTGTTTTCGACTGTTTACATAGATGAATACAGCCACTGTGTAAATACACAGTACAGTTACGATCTTATTGCCACATTAGACCGTTATAACATAATATATGCTTTCAGTGAGTTCCTGTAGATAAATACCAAAAAATAACACAACTGGAATAACTACAGCAGTCATGATCGTCTGATCTCATATGAAGCAAGAGATTGCGATGACGTGTGCAGTTGTTGAAGTGCTGTCCCAATTCTTATGGGTACATTTTGAAGCCCTTCCCCTTAACCCTCGGTTGTAAGGGCCAAGAGGAAGGGGGTAGGGGTAGGGGTACAAAAAAAAGAATCGGGATTGGGCCTAAGTGTCATTAGTTCAGTTATTTCACTTTAAACTCAATGGTTATATTGATAGACATGTTTATTATTACAGCTTTACATTACCAAGACAACATAACTCGTCATAAATCTGTCATAAACATGTTTGCCATGAGGCCATTATAATTGTGTCATAACATCATCATTAATATTTTTCTTGACTACAGTGGTACAAGCTGAATTTGTGATTAAAAGGTCACTAAATATTAGGGATGATGAGATCTCGCGAGATTAAATCGTGACGAGGTTTCTCGTCGAGGTGAAAAGTTTTGTGAGTTATGATGGAGCGTAAGGGTAAATTTAGCACTGAAGATTAGAAGCAGGATTTGATTTGAACTGCAAATTAAGTGTTTTGCACACACCTGGCAACCCAGGCTGCGCTCGGGAGTTCAGCGGCTGCCACGTCCAACAGAGGCTACAACTGCAGCCACACACATTAACTATGCTTCATATCCATAGAGAATTGCACTTCAGATATGCTTAAAGTCATAATCGTCATAAACACAAATGGAATTAAGACATGGAGTATTCCTATTTCGGTAGCATTATTGAAGAGCTAAGTGCAGAGTGGGTCTTTTAGCCGCATTTTGCGACAGGATAAGTCATTCATACACAGCTGTTTGACACTATTCTCTGCAGCTACAGAGTCAGTAAAAAGACCACAGACACAACTCTAAGCGTGCGCTCACACACACACTGTGAACTTCAGGAGATTCGAGACACGAGGCTTCATCATCACCGAACACATGTTTATGCTGTCAGTGTGCAGTATCAAATTACATTAAAACAACTCAGAGCTCAGAGTTTGTGATGGGGGCATGAATGATAGTAAAACTGCAAAAAAAAAATTAAAATGAAATAACAAAAATTACATGGGTTTTAAGTTCAATTTGTGGAAAGGAGCTTGATTCTTTATGTGAAATTGTACAGGGAAGAAGGCAGCCAGTAGAGTTTACAGATAAATATTTAGCAGTGTTTCCACGTCATTTACTACGTAGAACTCATTAAAAAAGAAAAAAAATAGAAAAATAGATATAAAATAAAATAGAAATAAAATACCATTCATTACAATTTTCTTTAAGAAGCACCTAAAATGCTTTGCAGTTTGTATTTAAAATATTTTGCTAATATTTTAAATTCTATATAAAAAGACAAATTTCCCTTCACATAGACTTGCATGTCCTTTACTGTAAAGAATTCATTAAAGAGCCCCTATTATGGGTTTTTGAAAATGACCTTCCATGTAGCGTGTAACACAGCTCTTAGTGAAGTGAAATATCCAGCTAAAGCTTAAATCTGAAAGTGGACAGTTTTTAAAACTATTGATTCATCTATAAAAGAGTCGACTCCTAGTGGTTTAAATTAATCGTCTTCATAACTAATCTTCAGCTGTTTCGTCGTTACGTCATCGCGAAACATAATGGTTGCGCGCACAGACCCGGCAAAATTCAAACCTGCGGCCCCACCCACTAACACAGCAGCAAGACGCTCATGAAGACGCTGTGTTTACCTGGATATTATTGGAAGTGTGAGGGAAAGGAGTCGTTCAGAAATCTGCACGCTTAGTTTCTGCCTCCATCTTGTAATTGACAGACGACACCAGGGGTGCAGGCCAAATAAGGACAAATTATTAGGTACAGAGGCTGGCTGCTGAACGCTGGAAAAGGCTTGCGAATGGAGAGTGGGAGCCCGCGGAGATAGCTTGTCAGAGGACAGAGGATGCTACAACCTCCCGGCTGGGGATGTGATCATTTAGAAAAGCAGAATACAGGTAAGCCCTTAGAACATATAGCTGTTCACGGACGAGGTGCCACAGCAATGATTGCAAATAGAAATGATCTACATGCTTTGTTACTAGTAACCGCGTGTACTGTATCAGGTTAACTCTTTATATTCTCATATCATGTCTAATGCAACGTTGTAAACGCGACGCGTGTTGTTTTGTTTACAGATTTAAATGCTTTTGTGAGCTCGTTCCACTGCCATTTGTCGTTGCTATGGCCACCGTTAGCTGATCTCGCACACGTGCAGTGGTCAAGGTTCAGAATAGTTCAGCTTTTGCTGCTGTGTGGATTAAAACTGAATGTGTGTCATACTTAACATAAGCAATAAGCTTGTGTTTAACTGCACTGCTTTCGACGCTGAGGTGTCTGAATAACACTGTTGAGAACCGGGTACTGTTTACTGTGGTGTTAGTAAGTTTACTTTGAAGCGTGTGTCGGGCGTCCGCTGCGATCGGATCCTATACCAATGTTGGCGACCCGCGGGCTTGATAAACCGGGCTGGGCATTTTACTGTCTCGCGCTGAACGCTGTCGACCAATGGCAACAGGCTGTCATCAGTCCAATCAGCGCAGATTGGCTTCGCGCTAAGCAGGGGTTTGGAAACAAATGAATCGCTGAACGATTCATATGGGAGTCGCTGGGATAATTTGGTAAAAAAATAAATGCATATTATAAGACCATGAACGTGTTTTTTGACCTTGCATACATATCAGTATGTTGTTGGAGACCCATAAAACCGAAATATGACCCTTTTCAATGTGTAATAGGGGCTCTTTAAAATAGAAGTTATATAACATTCATTACAAGTTGATTTACAAAAACATCTAAATAGTTTTGCAATTTGTGACTTTTTTTCAGTTGAATAAAAGACTGCTGTAAAAAAGCTGTAAAAATCTCTTTTCGTTTAGTTCTCGTGAACCCCATCTCGTGTCTCATCTCGTGGAGTAAGCGGCTCGTCACACCCTTACTAAATATTAATGACGTTGTTAGAATAAATTGACAGAGTACTGACATTTTCAAAATGATCAGAAGATGCTCATGACACAATTACAATGGCCTCACGACGATCATGTTTATGACAGATTTATGACAAGTTTTACTGTGTTTGGAATGTCAAGTTGTCATAAACACAAAGACGTCTCAAACAATGTCATTTTTGCATTTCAAGTGCATAACTGAGCAAATGAATGTAAACGCTTAACGGAAACATATCTGAAGCTCACACTGATGTGATCGTCATAGTGACGACAGCCAATCACATCCAATTTGGACCGCGACACAAAAAGGCACAAAAGTAGTAGCAGTAGTGTATAAAGATGTATAGAAAGGTTGATTATCAAGCACTGGGTGATCACCAACCGTGATAATAAGCTTTTCCTCCATTTAGACAGACCTCTATTCTCTGGTGTTGCACAAATGTGATTGGTTAGCACCTGCACTAGTATTTGCATAAAACAATGTGATTGGCTGACGCCTGTGTTGGCGCATGAAAAGTTAAACATTTCCCAAGTTCAGCCGCGAGCAACAGACCTAAAGGCTAATTTATACTCGACGTCTTCACTAGTTCGATTAAGTGCGCGAGGCGACTGTGAGGTCATCGTTGTGTTTGCGGAGGTTCGCTTTGGGCGCGCGACATGATTTCGGCTGGCGGAGCGAAAATTTTTTTTTGATCGAGCAAATAGTTCACACGCCACCACATTTCATTTGAGTTGAATATGAAACACTTTGAAGAGATTTTGTCTAAAACAGAATGACTGTACAGACATCTTTATGATCCGTCCATACGCAATCATTAGGTTTACCAGATGACCAATTGTATACTTGGCTAGAGATTACAACAGCCGTGTGAAAGGAAAAAAGCTTATGTTAAAAAGTTTAGAAAAACTTGAGAGATAAGTGTGTTAAAACCAAAAAAAGAGGCTTTGACAAAAGTTGAGACCCAGGTGGTTTTAATACACAATTACAGAATCTGTTTTTCCACTATTCAAAGGTTTTACACTGATGTATATATCACAATTTTGACTTTAAAACAATTTAATAGTTACAAAACTAGGTTCCACTTTATATTAAGTGTTCTTAATTACTATATACTTGCATCAAAAAAATAAATACAATGTACTTATTGTGTTGATAATGTATTTGAGTTGGGATAGTGGGATGGTTATGGGCAGGTTTGGTGGTATTGGTAGGTTTGGGGTGGGTTAAGGTATAATAAATGGTCAACAGTCTATTTACAAATGTAATTACAGAAATTAATTACAGATGTACTGTAATTACAAACAGGTATTTAATCAAGCATAAGTACAATGTAAAAACATGTATTTACACAATAAGTACATTGTAACAAAATATTAATTTCAGTGTAAGTACATATTAATTAAGGCCACTTAATATAAAGTGGGACCCAAAACTAAATGAAGTACCAAATTATTTATTTGATAACTGGAAAAGAATATTTGAACCTATTTACAACATACTGATGCCCTGTTTTTCTAGGCTTTATTGGTGATAAAAGAAAGAAATAGTCAGGAATTGCCTTTTTAGCATATAAGTAGAGGACATAAACTAGCCAGACAGTAATGTGTGAATTGTGGAGTGGGCTAAATAAAAAAATAATTAAAAAACGTTAGTATTTTTCAGTAAGTGTACTTTTTTGGCTTTTATTCTTTTCATAATAAAAATATATATTTGTAGAGCAACCCATGTTCTGTTGTCATTAATAAATAGAACTGTCGGAGATATGAACAAAAGCAAGTGATGCACGAAATCTTGAATGCTTATAAAAATCTTTATAATCATTAAAATAATTTATAAAAAATTATAAAAATAATTAGCTTAAAAATCTTGAACGATATTAATGATATGACGTAGTTCCAGAAATTTCCTTCTATGTTTATCCGTCTGATTTTACGGTCAGTTTCTTTTGACCGCCTGCTGTCGTTTTAAAGAATATCACAACAGTGAATGCATCAAGTATAAAAGCCTTGTCCGTTTTGTGAGGTGTGTGCGCAGTCAGTGGAGGTCCGTGATGGGGTGCCAGGCGAAAGTATAAATCAGCCTTACCGCGACTCTACTGATCCACAATTCAGTTCAGCAACGCTTGATGTCACTCCATTCAAAGTCAATGGGAAGCGTTAACATCGACGCCTCATGTGAACAGGTCATGACAGTGTTATGAACTCTCCCTTCAAGTAAAGTGTTACAAATATATCATTCTCTGAAATAATTCTGACCAAAATGAATGCTTTCAGCTACATTACATGTTGTAGAAAATGTAAAAGATTGCTACTATCAAGTATAAGAAATGAACTGGGGAATTGAGAGTGATGCGCACCGTCTCTGTACTGTAGTCTGCGCGGTTGGCTGTGGACGGGACTGTTTTGCCTCCTGCAGACTTCCAGCACAAGCTCTCTGACAGACTGGAACAAAGACGTCCAGGAGGACTAAAAGACAACAGATAAAACTAATATTTAATGAATAATACATATACAATACAGCATTCCAAATCTCACTCCAATACATGTATTTATAATTGATACAACTCACACAATAGCCACAAAAACATATATATATATATATATATATATATATATATATATATATATATATATATATATATTTTTTTTTTTTTTCCATCCCAATCTCATGAGTAAACATAACTATTTTATGAGTTGTCAGAAAAGTATTTTATTTGTATTCATTTAGTCACATTTTTTAAATGTATTAGCAATACCATTAATTAAGACGTTTAGCTCAATAAACAACTAATTAGCTGCAGCCTAATAGTTATTAAGGTAGTAGTTGGATAACAGTATTGGGTAGGATTAGGGATGTAACATATGATCTTATCTTTTAAATGCTAGAAAACAGTTAAAATCTTAATAATAGGCAGGTAATAATCAAGTAGTAAATGGTGTGAATTGTTACTTAAACCAATAGTGTTGCCTTTCGTTCATAAGAATTTGTCAAATTTTTAAAAGAAAGCCCTCAAACCCCACTCCTGAGCCTACCCCTCATTGAGAGATAAGGAAATCATATTAAATGTACAAATAAGGTCATACAAATAATATGAATTAGCCACTAAATCAAAAATACGAATCTCCATGAGATTGTGTTGGCTTTATAAGGTATGAATTTTCATGTGGTGTGTTATACAGCTATTTGTAAAGGGTAAAAGGTCTGCAAATTTTAAAAAAATCAATGGCTCTGTTTCAGCCTAATATGAAAGGGAAAGTTCACCTAAACTGAAAATGCTGTCATCCTCTACTTACCCTTATTTTTTAGCAAACCTGTTTGATTTTCTTTGTAATAATATTTTGAAGAGGGTTGGTAACCAATCACTATTGACTTCCATAGTATTTGTTTTGCTTACAATGCATGTCCACTGTAACTGGTTTCCAGCATTCTTCAAAACATCTTTGTTTGTGTTTACCAAAAGAAAAAAACAGTGCGTATATTTTAATTTTAGGGTTAACTATTCCTTTAACAAGCCGATCACTGTTCAACCTTGCATTAACATAGCTTCAAATGTGTCATTTGTGACCACTTGTGTCTGAATTTCTTCAACAAGATCTTATTTTTTCATACTCTATTACTTTACAAGCCTCCTCAGTGCAGATGAATTCTATTGCCAAATCAAATGAAAAGCATGTGGGTGGTGATCATTTTAACTGTAAATTAAGCAAAGTATGAACACCTTGTTTTGACATGTTCTCTCTTGTTTGGTCAGTAGGCAGAAAGCAATAGGTTTACGTATAGGCTAGGATTAGGGTTAGATCATAATCCGAAGTGTGAATATCTACTTTTTCTGCAAAGTATGAAATCGTGTTTGGCCATATAGAACAACCCCAAACCTTGAGTAATGGCTAATCCACTGACCAGTATGGTTTGGTACGATACAGTTAGATTTGCATTTATTTCCATTTGATGTACCAAAATAGCAACTTTTTTGCCACCTTTTCCTAAGGATACTTAGCTGCTCATCTACATTTGAATAATCACCTTGAAATAATGAGCTTTCTTCTTCGAGCAAGAATTTCGTCGTTCACAACTTTCTGCATACTCTATGAGTGTACCAAGTAAGAGTAAAATTGGCAGTGGAAACACAAGCCTGATCAGGGTGACCCGTACTGAAAAAACGATCTAGTGAAAATGTACCCCCGTATACATTTCTGGAGAGTGTGAATTATGTAGCCAGAGCCACGCTACAGGACGGTATGACACCGCCGAAGGCTTCTGTTCTTTTTGTGCTACTAGCTGACCACTTACCTACGTGTAGACAGCTTTTTTGCTGTTACCAGTTTGCCCAGTAGCTTGCCACATACATCAGCAGACTTAAGACACAGAGAGGAATTGACCATGACGATGGGGGTTGAGTCTGGCAAAAAATTATTCCAGAAAGCAGGTAAAACAAAAACATAAGGAAACGTGGTAAAAATCAGGCGGTCGCGAGTGCTTTTCTTTTTCTGGATTGCTTTTGAAAACACTGTTGGTTGGGTATAGGAAAGGGGGTGAGCGAGTCAATCTGTGCTTTTGAAAACACTATACTGGACAGGTTGGGTTTAGAGAAGGTGATGGGTGGGAGGATTGATCGATCGATCGGTCGGTCGGTCGGTCGGTCAGTCAGTCAGTCAGTAGACAGCGGCCTCTGGTGGATTTTCGAAAACAAAAACTGCAAAAAAAAACAAAAAAAAAACGTAGCTCCTGGGATGTATTTCACGCTGTTCAGAAATTTATACAGGGGTACATATCAATAATGAGCCTGGGTTGGTACTGAGCCATTCATGCTATTTTTTGTGGCGGTTTGAACACATTTGACCACAATAGCACTTATATTCAAAAACAAGGTTATTGATTGCATTTCCACATACCTTTGGGAGACCAAAACCCTGTTTTTAGAGTTTTAACGTAAACAGAATAATGAAAATGTATTGAGTTACTGAGAGAGAAACTAAATTTTGTTAATCCCACACTTTACAGAATGCTCATAAACATCTTATTTGACACCAGTGTAACTGTATTTACAAAAACTGTGTTTATAAAATGGATAAGGTAAATGGCATTTTGGTTTCTGAAAAGCACTGATAGCAATAGACCAATCTGACCAATGAGAGCAGAGCAGACTCTCGAAAATAAGGGGTTTAGTGAAAGTGGACTCTTGAACCAACCATTTCAAAAGACAAAAGTCTTGTCTCATATCCAAGTTTTAGGAACAACAAATAATAACTTGACTTGTAGTTGATCATTTGGTATCAAAAGTGGCTAATATGAAAGACAAAGGCCTCTAGAGTAAGATTATTTACCAAAGTAAAATATGATCATGTCTTGATTTTTGATAATTTACTTCGTACAGTAGGTTCTGACTTTGCTTAGACAAAAGTCATGTCACTTAAAACAGAAATAATGTACAGTATAGAAAATAAAGTCATGGTACAGTGGAAAAAATAATTAATATTGTCTATGACTGCCACTCAAATAACTTATTAATAAAGTTATCAATCAGTTCATCAAGATTCTTTGGATTCATCTTCAACTAGAAGTCAAGTTATTCGTTGCTCTTATCACTGGGATCTACAACAAGACTTTTGTCAGGTAGTTTACTTCAGGAAACAAAGTTATGAATATTAAAAATATCGTAATTAAAGTACTTAAATAAGATTTTTTTTTTATATATTACTGAGAATACATCATGCAACATTAGTTTTAAGATTGCACTTGGTTTGATGTTTTAATATTTGAACATTCTTATGTAGCTCATAATGATCTGTTGCAATCTGTTTAAGAAGACCTCCATGAAGACAAGAGGTGACCCTGCACAGTCTGACTCAGTTCCTGACTGCATTTATAATTACCAACCCATGTTTATACATGTGGGTTTAAAAAATATATATTTAGATGTTTTGTTCCCTTGCCCCCCCAAAAACATTACAGCAATCAAAAATAAAAGAGATTCTGTAACTTTTCCAGTACACCATAGACATGTAAACAAAAGTTAAACTCAATTTAGTAATCAAAATATGTGTGGGCCATACAATGACCTGATTTTCATTTAGCATGTTAATAGGCCTTTATAAGTTCCACTATATAGACACACATACATAGGACCATCCTAAGCCCCGTTTTCATCTGATAATGATACTTGCAAGATCCAAGTACAAATGGTCAGAACTAAAAACATTTGGGGTGATCTGATCAGCTTCATCAGAAATGTATGTGACAACGCTGCATTTGTGTTGTGAAAACCAATCCGTTCTGATGCATCCCAGGCGTCAGTAAAAGCCCGCCCGCTCATCTGTCAATCAAGCATTTTAGCTCAAACAAGTATTCTTTGTGGCCGGTTGTGTGTGGCTTCGAGAGGTCATGTTTGTGGTGAGAATGAAACGTAAGTATCTGTCTCAACTGACCACTTGTGAGCGGCTCATCCCTCGACAGATGTTAATCCCAAGTTTAAACAGTGCCGGTGGCATTTTTCCAGTTACTTACATTGCCTTCGAGGAGCTCTTCGTTTGAAGCGCCTGAGTGGGCTTGCAGATACTTGGAGTGGAAGAGCAGGCCGTCAAAGCACTTCCATGGCATGAGCTCATCCATTGGGAATGGGAAACCACAAGCGCTGTTGGCTGCGATGAGGTAGGTCAGACCGCGCACAAAGACTGAGCCAAGCTGGACAGCCCTGGAGTCTACAACAGGGGTCTATGGGAGAGGGATTATGGCACAATATCAGAAATGAAGCACAAAAACACAACATTTTGCAAAGTTGCAGTCACATTAATCACTGCTCTGCAAAATTACATGAAATAAACTAGAAAAAACTGCTGTCACATGAGGGTACACAAGTTCCCCATATAAAAAAAAAATTATTTGCTGTATTGACCAGCAGATATTCTGTTTATTTGGTAAACTACTTCCAATGCAGACCATAACATGTACATTTACATATATTCAAATATGTCAACCAGAAAATACAGGTAGCCACAGGTAATTTTTACCAAATTGCAATAATTTGAATAAACAGATGTTTGACAAATGTCAGGTTTCTATCAAATATCGCCCTCAATTTTGTTTTACTGATGATGAGAACTTAACCGAACATCCATGAAGAGTTAGGCAGGATTTCAAGTTTTACTGGTCAAATAAACAAAAACATATTTGTATCCATTTTGTGAATTCGTGCAAATGATCAGGTTGTGAGGAGATATAGAGTTGTGTATTGACATAACTGCTGAAACTACATGTTTTTTAATGATAACGCCTAGCATTAACATATATAGTGAAAGGCTAGGGACCAAAAACTGAGCCTTGTGGTACCCCACAGTATAATTTTGATAGATATGATGCCTCTTCATTAACTGATACAAACTGAAAACGTTCAGATAGGTAAGACCTAAAACAAGCCAATGCAGTTTTAGTAATACCAGCAAAAAAATAAAGCACAAAAACAAAACATTTTGCAAAGTTTTATTCTCATTAAACATTGCTCTCCAAAATTAAATGAAAAAAAAACAGATTAAAAAACTGTTACTTTAATGAAAACCTGCTGTCAGGAGTTTCACATGATGGTACACAAGTTCCCTGCTTATTTTTTTGTTAAATTTGCAATGTAGACCAGCAGAAATCTGCCAAATATTTGGTAAACTAATTCCAATGCAGGCTGTAAAATTAACCAAAATTTAGTAGGAATGCACACCAGTTCGAAGACTCGTTCTCGCCACCTACAGTGCAATTCGTTCAGGTATACATCCATGCTAAAATATCAAGGTGAAAGTCAATAGCTTGCGTAGAGAAGACCCAGCTTCCAACCCAACTTTGAGAATAGATTAATAGAGATAAGAGTCTCACGTTAACGTAGCACGTTAACGCAGATAACGGCCCACTAATTAATAGCAATTAATAATTATAATTAATAACAAATTTATATTTTTGTTTAAATATTATTACAATTATTTATTTAGAAGTTAATAGTACTTGTAATTCTTACTATTCAATCTGATAAAAAATTGAAAATTGTGAAAGTCTTTTTTCGTTCATTTATTTGTTCGTTCGTTCATTCTTCTGTTCATTCATTCGCTCATTTGTTCAGTTGTTCGTTCATTCATTCACCCATTCATTTATCTGTCTGTTCATTAATTTATTTGCACACACATTGGATTTTCATAGATTTTTCTCCAAATTATACAGACTTTTAGAAAATTTTGTTTGGAAAAGCAACCTGAGACAGTTATCTAAACATCTCCTTTTGCATTCTACATACAAAACAAAGTCCAAAAGCTTGGAGATGCTTCAGGTTAATAATTACAAATGCTTGATTTTAGCTGAAACTTTTCCCTCAAAATCACGCCATTTTACAGTAGCTTGTATACTGCTTGCTCCTGCTGGTAATACCTATTGTGCCTTCAGCAGGGTGTGACCCGAGAGCTCACCTGAAGTGCTCTTGCGGATAAGAGGATGTTTACAAAGCCCCCCTCCCTTTCCACCAAAACTGTCCGCTGGTCACCTGCTGCCCCACACCCACCCACAGCAGATAAGAGAAAGAGCAAATGATTAGCTTGTGACATCAAAACGTAAAAAACTGGCCCGCCACCTGCTCGCCCCTCAAACACAGCTTAGACTAAAGCAAACAAAAGGGAGGCTGGAGATAAAGCAGAGGCGACAGCAGTAACCCACTGCCCGTGCCTTCCAGGCGCACAGATTGAGAGCCAGGCCGTGGTTTGAAATATTACTCTGTTTACACGAGCCTGACTTCCTCTTTGAAACTATGCGTCTTCGGAGAAACGAGAGCATTTAAAGGTTACGTGAAGTGCTTTAAAATTAGCATTTTTTTATTCGATGTTTGATGTAATCTCAACTGAAACATGAAAGACAGGGTGGGATATCTAGTAGCCACTCCCCTTTAAAAATAGCCAATAGAGTTTTGTTTTTATCACAGCTTTGCCAGTAAGAGTGGTTGAGATTAACTCTTATGTACTGTTGGGGATGTTTTCACCCACTCTGGGGTGATTTTGGCCATAACTTTTTCTGTGTTTCAGCTAGCAGAATGATTTTGGTGACAAATCTTATTTTGAGAAAATGCTTAAATTTATTTTAAAAACTCAACATTACACTCTTCAAATTTACTACCCTTTTGTTATGTTCAGGACAAAAACATCCACTGAATTAAACTGCTGTAAAATGCATCAGATGATTTTTTTTATTAAATCATAAATCTGTTAATTAACCTCAGTCCTGATTTAAACAACTAAAATGCTTACTGGACTACAGGATTTTAACTCTTTATTTGCCAAATTCATAAATTATGTCACTGATTTGGAGAAAAAAAACACACCAAATGACGTATTTTTTTATATAAAAAGTAATTGTGGACCTGTGAAACATGTGAAACAACATTGTGAAACAACATGTGAAACAACATTGCCTTTAATACATAGTTTTTGATTAATTTTCTATTTTATTCTCCCCAATTTACTGTCGGTGGCTGTTTTTGCCACATTGACTTACATTATAACCACTTTTTTATTACAAAACCATATAATCATGCATTTTTGATTGTTGGTGGTTTTCCCCTGTTGGGAAGAGGTAAAATTTGTAATTTTTACTGTTGATCATAAGTTGACACCATTAACCCTTTAGATAGGCCTGTGTGTGTGTGTGTGTGTGTGTGTGTGTGCGCGCGTGCGTGTGTGTGTGTGTGTGTGTGTGTGTGTGTGTGTGTGTGTGCGCGCCTCAGTACTACATAGAGTAAACAAAAACAAAGACTGTGTATTTATGCACCATCAAATGTGGTTATAATGGAAGTCAACGGGGCAAAAACAGCCAAAATCTAGCACCAAAATGTAAAAATGCATCACAGCCAATGTTGTTAATTAATCGTTGACATCTCCAAGAATGTGATAAAAGGGGAAAAAAAATTCAGTCCACAACTAATTTTATGTGTTTTTTTTTTTCAACAAATCAGTGACATCATTTGTGAACATCCTGTAATTCTCTAAACAATTTAGTAGTTCTGATCAGGGCTGAGGTTGATTAACAAATTTATGCAAAATCTCATGCATTTTTACCGCAGTTTAATTCAGTGGATGTTTCCATCCATAACATAACAAAAGGGTAGTAAATTTAAACAGTGCACAAGGCTTAAGAACATCAAATGAAAAGCGTCTTGAAGGAGGTGGGACATTGGTCAGAAGAATTGATGAAAAACTGAAGAAACTATGAAACTATGAGGTGATGTCACAACAAATTGTGGATCTATTTAGGTGGAAATAAAAAAACTGCAAGCTTTGGATGTTTATAGCTTCTAAATGCAAGTTTTATCAATGTTTTGGAGAACACTTGCTTTTAGATATCCTAAAGGGCTCCAATCATGGAAAATCCACTTTTGAAAGCTGTTTGGACAGAAATGTGTGCTGGTATATTCATACTGAAGTGAAATAAACACAAGTCGTCTCTTTTTTTGTATATTTCCTGAGGTTAAAATAAGATCCAAATCCACATCGTGATGTAGCAGTGAGGTTTTCCCCACCCACCGACAGCCGCATACTACCACGTCTCAATATTATCACATATAATCATGTCCACAGGACAGGATTTGCTAAGAAACTAGGATTAAACGATCTGTTCACCTTTCTGCGATCAAACTACACTTCAAGAAGCGGTAAAAGTGGTACACTTTGTATTTTTATAGCATTTTGAACTCCACTTTATGGACGACATAATTCATAACCACTGTAATCAGCACAGCTGCATACACAACTATAAACAAGAATGCTTCAATCATACAACAAGAGTCCCGGGTTGTGGATGTTAAATCAAGTTTATTTTGTACAGTAACTATAAAGTAGCTATAATGGATCTCTATACATTAGCATATTTACCTGTTGATGGTATCATGTCACATTTACCGCACGTAAACGACATGTTAAATGCGAGCATGTGTTTATATATTTCTATTGTATTGGCATTTATGTGTGGTTCATTAATATCACTGTGTTATTAATATTACTGTTGTGACTTTAGGTCTCGGATTTATCACATTTGAGTTGCTGTCTGCCATTTTTATGTGTTTATCTTGACATCTAACCCTGGCTATCCTACTCTGAAGCGTAATGTCCCAAACGTGGGTGGGGAGAACCAGCTCATTTTCATTTAAAGGCACGGGCGCAAAAAAGGAGCTACAAATCCCTCTGACCCCAACATTTTGAAAAGGGTATAATAATAAAAATCTGATGGGTATTTTGACACAAAACACTTTTTTATAACATCTTGGAGCCCTTTAAGACAAACATACTGATACTAACATAAAAAAATCTTTATTTTAATTTCACTGGGAACTTTAAATCACATTCACTGTTATGCATACGATTTACAAAGCAGGATAAAGTAGACTGGCTTTGATTAAAGCGCTTAAAAGGACACGTCAAAAGTCTTAGCACCTTTAAAGCCGCTAATTGCTCGGTCTGGAAGTCAATAGGCTTTGAGGACAATGCTGAAGCCACCCTGCTGCTGTAAAGGTATAGAGCGGGATAACAAACCAGAACAGCAGCTGCTCCGCAAGCATTTCAACAGCGAACAATAAGCGTCGCTCCAGCCAGATGCCTGAAGGACCACTGGACCCCCTGAGGACCCACAGCGTTAATAGCAAACTACAGGCCTGTGATCAGGCTTAGCACCTGTGCTGTACCGATGCACATCTGCTTAGTGTTACTACTGTAGACACTCTGGGAAACACAAGATGAGGCTTGTCCGAATATTTGAAGGAACTTTCGATTTGACATTTACTAAATAAACATCTAAAAAGCTTATCTGAAAACAGTTAAATGGGGTGGGAATGAATAACTGGCTGTATATATAAAAAAAAAACTATAAAAGTGAATGATTTGCTCTATTATTGCTTCTTGAACAGCTGCATTCATACACCAACACCGTAATGAACTGCTGCTGAATCTAAAGAACAATGCAAGAGTAGTTTAAAGAGTTTTTAAACCTAGTGAATTTGATGATTCTTCATTGAAAATGTATTATATATATACATACAGTTGAAGTCAGAATTATTAGCCCCCCTTTGAATTTTATTTCTTTTTTTAAATATTTCCCAAATGATGTTTAACAGAGCAAGGAAATGTTCACAGTATTTCTGATAATATTTGTTCTTCTGGAGAAAGTCTTATTTGTTTTTTTCAGCTAGAATAAAAGCAGTTTTAAATAAAAAAATAAAATAAAATTATTATCCCCTTTAAGTTAGATTTTTTTTCGATAAGTCTACAGACCAAACCATCGTTATACAATAACTTGCCTAATTACCCTAACCTGGCTAGTTAACCTAATTGACCTAGTTAAGCCTTTAAATGTCACTTTAAGCTGTATAGAAGTGTCTTAAAAAATATGTAGTCAAATATTATTTACTGTCATCATGGCAAAAATAAAATAAATCAGTTGTTAGAAATGTGTTAATAAAATCTCTCTATTAAACAAAAATTGGGGGAAAAAAATAAACGGGGCTTATAATTCAGGGGGGACTTCAGCTGAATAGAGAGAGAGAGAGAGAGAGAGAGAGAGAGAGAGAGAGAGAGAGAGAGAGAGAGAGAGAGAGAGAGAGAGAGAGAGAGAGAGAGAGAGAGAGAGAGAGAGAGAGAGAGAG
>CAIGQZ010000276.1:1853403-1863769 GCA_903798205.1 Danio tinwini
GAGAGAGAGAGAGAGAGAGAGAGAGAGAGAGAGAGAGAGAGAGAGAGTTTTCAACACGTCCTGTTTTTTTCTGAGAAAAATATTCTAAAGGAGCTGATGACATGAAATTGAACCAGATTTTGGTAAAAACAAAAAAAAAAACAAAATAACAATTCAAACATAAACATATAACAAAACAGAAAAATCTAAAAAAAAATTAGTTGTGTGTATTAACAATAGAATGACAGAAGGAGAAATTACTGAACTACTGAAATGTATTTAATACTTTACAGTATATAAAAGGCTTTTTTGGCAGCTTAAAGACACCTCTCATATGAAGAACGAAGTCACATTCACTGCTCGGGTGTAATTTTTTATTCACAGACTTAAACTGAGTAAAAATCTTGATGGTTCTATGGGTCTCATCTATCAAATTTTTATTTGGTATTTTCGATTGGATTCAGATCATGTGATTGGCTGGGCCAAAAAAATGCTTTTCTTACTTAGATTTTTTGTCTTGTTTCTAGTCCAAATATGTAAAAATACATAAATCAAGAAAATTTTTCTAGACAAGCAAAACATGTTGTCTTGTTTTAAGAAATAACATGCCAATATTAAGTGAGTTTTTCCTTAAAACAAGCAAAATAATCTGCCAACGGGGTAAGCAAATAAATCTTATGTCTTATAGAAACAACAAGATTATTTTGCTTACCCCATTGGCAGATTATTTAGCTTGTTTTAAGGAAAAACTGACTTAATATTGGCATATTATTTCTGAAAACAAGACATTATATTTGCTTGCCAAGAAAATGTTTCTTGATATACAAATTTTTAGATATTTGGACCAGAAACAAGACAAAAAATCTGAGTAAGAAAAGCATTTTTTTGCATTGTACAGCTTAATTTTCTTTCTCTGAAAGCATTTAAGAGATTCCTTGGCTGTATTTTAGATCATTGTCTTGCTGAAATATCCTGGTTTCATCTTCATCATCCTGATAATGTAGATGTTGGACTAAAGCAGCTGGTATTAATATACAATTTTACCTGGGCAGAGGGTTGCAGAAGTACTACTGAGAGATTTCAGCTGCTGTCTGGGCCGTCACTGTCTTTCTACACCTTCCTTTCTTCATGTGTTCAATACTTTTTACCTGTGTCATTTTATTACACATAACTTAATTTGTAAAGTAATGAATATAGTTTTCTTTGAATGTATGGATTTCTTTGGTTGTTACCAACATCTGGTGAAAATTTCAAGTCAACAGCGCCTTTAGAAATATGATTTTTGAGAAAAATGGTGACGTGTTGAATGTTTATTTACCCCACAGTAGATTATACTTATGTATATGCTTGACCGCTGTACTGTCCACCATATACTTAACACCTTAACTCTTTCAGATTTTGATTGTAATGTAATAATGTGCGCATTTTGCAAAGCCTCTTTGGAATTATAATTATTGTAAAAAGCTCTATACAAATTAACTTACATTAAATAGAATTTGATAAATCTGGCTCTGAAAAAAAATGGCTGACTTTTTAAAATCAATTAGACTTAATTAGAGCTCTTCAAAACTTTAAAATCATTTTGAGCACTTAAAACTGTTAAAGGGTGTTTCATGCAGCTAATGCCATAAAAGAACAATTTAGGCTTCCAAGAAAACATTTATTGATAAGGTTTTTAAAAACAAAACAAAATGATTTTATTTATTGAGTTTATTTTTCAGTAAAAAAAACCTCTTGCCTCACAGCAAAAGGGTCGCTGGTTCGAGTCTCGGCTGGGTCAGTTGGCATTTCTGTGTGGAGTTTGCATGTTCTCTCTGTGTTGGCGTGGGTTTCCTCCAGGTGCTCCGGTTTCCCCCACAAGTCCAAAGACATGTACTATAGGTGAATTGGGTAAGCGAAATTGTTCATAGTGTATGCGTGTGAATGGAAGTGTATGGATGTTTCCCAGTGATGGGTTGCAGCTGGAAGGGCATGCACTGCGCAAGACATAAGCTGGATAAGTTGGCGGCTCATTCCATTGTGGTGACCCCAGATTAATAAAGGGACTAAGCCGAAAAGAAAATGAATGAAGAGGTGTTTAAAATGCAGCATCTATTGGTGGGACAGTAAATGTGACGTTGTTCTCGCTTCTAACTGCCGTTATCAGTCTCACACAATTTCTTTCCTTTTTTCTGAAAGTCTTGATAACACTATCATTGAGTTTTTCTTTTGTTATTTGAGCAAATAGGAATGCAAAAATAATGATTTTGTTGTGCTCTCCCATTCACTGCGCTCTACACTCAAAAATGACTTTTGCTGCTTGTTCAAACTGCTTATTAACAACTTCATTATTTTATGATCAATTCACTTAAATAAATACAAATAATTATTAGGTTAACTTAACCGATTTGTGTTGTGACAACATAAAGGAATTGTGTGGAACCCTGCATTTGTTCCAGTGTAAAGCAGGGAAAATAAGTATTGAACATGTTACCATTTTCCTTAGAAAACATATTTCTAAAGGTGCTGCTGACTTGAAATTTTTACCAAAGAAATTAATATATGCAAAGAAAACAAAATCTAATTAGTTTACAGTTTAAGTTATGTGAAATAAAATAAAATGACACAGGAAGAAAGTATTGAACACATGAAGAAAAAAAGGTGTAAAAAGGCAGTGAAAGCCCAGACAGCAGCTGAAATCTCTCAGTAGTTCTTCAGCAACCCTCTGCCCTTCTTTATTGCAAACTAATATTAGCTGCTTCAGACCAACATCTACATTACCAGATGATGAAGATGAAACCAGAGTGGACATTTCAGCAATGATCCAAAACACAGCCAAGGAAACTCTTACATTGTTTCAGAAAAAGATGATCAAGCTGTAGAATGGCTCAGCCAATCCCCTGACCAATTAAAGATTAGATTTGATAGACGAGACCCACAGAACCACAAGTCTGTGAAAAACAACCCCCTGAGCAATCCATGTGACTTCATTTTTCATATGAGAGGTGTCTTTAAGCTGCCATCACCAAAAAGCCTTTTATATATATTTTATATATCTCCTTGTGTCATTTCATTGTTATTACACAACTAATTTTTCAGATTTCTTTTGTTTTGTTTTATTTTTATGTTTGTATCGTCTGGGATTTTACCAAAATCGGCTTCAATTCCATGTCAACAGAAATATATATTTCTCTTTTAGAAATATTATTGCTACAAAAAAACATGACAATACATTTTCAATACTTATTTTTCCCATTGTAAGTTTACTATGACGACTTCCACTGCTGAAAAACATGGACATTTTAAAAAAGGCTGTAAGGTATTTATTGGAGGATGTGGTTTGTTCCTCAAAAGTGCTAAAAGAACATTTGAATCAGAATCATCTTATGCAATCAGAATAAGTTTTATTAAAATTGCTTATGATTATCTGTCGTCCCATTCAGATGCTGTGTAGTGGCATCCTTAGCTTGCGTTTACATTCCCTTACTATGACAAAGCAGCACAGGGTAAAGAGATTAGAGGGGGTAATCAGGCAGCCCCTGGAGACTCTCCTGCCATCTGTCTGCCTCTTAGAGCCTCCTAATACACCCCCCCAGCAGCCTTTTTCACATTTCAGGCAGATGTGACAGTGTATCTCCCGATGGGAGACAACAATGGTGCGTGTAACAGGTGCTCCCGCCACCCCGTGGCACATGGGAGGCAGGAGAGCTTTCCACACTTTCATCTGGCCAGCGGCAGGCTGTCGCCATTGCAGCTTTAGCACACACACTATTGCACGTGCACACACACGCCTCTGGGTTAACCAGCAACCCGACACCTGCTGCTTCTCAACAGACACACTATCATACTGCGGGGCAATACAAACCCAGCCATATCACTTCACTTCAGCCCAAATGTAAACACACCAAACCATATATAAATAAATACTGGAAGCAAGTTCACAATAAACAGTCATTACAGGGCGTAAAAGATACAGAGTCACTCGCTGTCTACCTGGGTGACTGCAAGTCTTTGCTTGGGAACCACATAAGCACAAACAAACAAAGATAAGAGCTGTATGAGCAACTGCAAGCGGTAAAAATGCTTTCTTATAAAATACAACTCTTTTTTTTTCAAAATGTATTAATGTAATTTGATGTCTGAGGGAAAGTAAGGGGTTGCTAACTCAATTCTATCAACTGTACTGTAAAAATGTCCAATGGTGTGACATTGCAAAAATGAAGAAAAACAACTCTTAATCATACTATGAAAGAGATTACCTTCATTGGTGGACATTTATCTTCATTCATTCATTCATTTTCCCTTAGCTTAGTCCCTTATTATTCATGTTATAAATCAGGGGTTGCCACAGCGGTATGAACCGCCAACTTATCTAGCATATGTTTTACACAGCGGATGCCTTTCCAGCTGTAACCCATCACTGGGAAACATCCATACACTTCCATTCACACTATGGACAATTTAGCTTACCCAATTCACCTATAGGGCATGTCTTTGGACTAGTGGGGGAAACCGGAGCACCCGAAGGAAACCCACGCCAACACAGGGAGAACATGCAAACTCCACACAGAAATAATAACTGACCCAGTCAGGGCTCAAACAAGTGACCCACATTTATCTTCATATGGTGCTATTCATTTTATATTAATTATGAATCTTTTTTTTCTTCATGACTTGGGTTGCATCACCAAAGGACAAAAAAAGGTAACAATTTTATAGTAGTTCCAAAAAATGTAACAAACACATCATTGGTTTCACAGGATCACTGGATTCACAGGAATTTTCATTGGAATTGCCTTTTTAAAATTAGCATATACACTACCTGACAAAAGTCTTGTTGCCTATCCAAGTTTTAGAAACAACAAATAATAACTTGACTTCTAGTTGATCATTTGGTATCAGAACTGGCTAATATGAAAGGCAAAGGCATCTAGATTATGCTTATTTTACCAAAATAAAATATGATCATGCCTTGATTTTTAATTATTTAATTAGTTAATAAAAGTCTTGTCACTTACAACAGAAATAATGTACAGTATAGAATATAAAGTCCTGGTGCAGTGGAAAAAGAATAAATATTGTGTGACTACCATGAGCTTGGAGGACGGCATCTATACATCTCTGCAATGACTCAAATAACTTATTAATGAAGTCATCTGGAATGGCTAATAAAGCGTTCTTGCAGGACTCCCAGAGTTTATCAAGATTCTTTGGATTTATCTTCAACGCCTCCTCCTTCATTTTAGCCCAGACATGCTCGATACAGTTCCTGTCTGGTGACTGGGCTGGCCAATCCTGGAGCACTTCTTTGCTTTCAGGAGCTTTAATGTGAAGGCTGAAGTATGAGAAGGTGCCCTATCCTGCTGAAGAATTTGCCCTCTCCTGTAGTTTTTACGTAATGGGCAGCACAAATGTCTTGATACTTCAGGATGTTGATGTTGCCATCCACTCTGCAGATCTCTCACATGCCCCCATACTGAATGTAACCCTAAACCATGATTTTTCTTTCACCAAAGTTGACTGATTTCTGTGAGAATCTTGGGTTTGTGTGGGTTCCAGTAGGTCTTCTGCAGTATTTATGATGATTGGGATGCAGTTCAACAGATGATTTATCAGAAAAATCTACCTTCTGCCACTTCCAAATGATCAACTAGAAGTCAAGCTATTATTTGTTGCTCTTACAACTGGGATTGATGACAAGACTTTTGTCAGGTCACACCAGAGGACATGATTTTCAATGACAAAAACTATCAAGTTCCTATGTTTTTAAACATATACAGATGGAAAAAGTTATTGCCATTGACTAAAACAGCCACTTGTAAAATTAGGCCTGATGTATTTATTAATGATTATGCATTCTTTTAAAAAGTTAACAATAGTTTTAATTTATTAAACTATAGTTGAGAGTCACAGGACAGTTTTGAAATTTGGATAAAAAATGTAAACAATGTAATAACACAGCAGTTATTATAACAAGAGATCCATAAAAGACAAAGAAACGTTCAACCATTTACTGCATTTTAAATGATGACAATTTAAAATGGACAGTGAAAATGTAACATCACGTCGACAGCCCAAACACAGCTTAATAGCTCATCTGTATTGACGTTTGGTGAGTCACTGGTAAGATATGCATCAGCAGCTGAATACAACACACTAGAGGGATTCACAGCAGACGTAAAACTGAAAGCCGTAGACACAGGACGATCCGTAAACTAGGAGGTGGCTTCCTGGATATCTCCCAAGAGGCTCTAATTTGTCCCTCTATCATCCATTATCTGTGCTGTGGGGAGGGCTCTCAATCCAAGTACTGCAAAACCACAGGCCGCCCTTGGTGGCTGGGTCTGAAATAGCACGCAGAGGAGGCTTAAATTAGGGTGGGAGCTGAAATAGCCCTGTGGTCACCGGCGGGGACGACGCGGAGCCCGTCACTAGAGCATCGCTCTCAGGTTCAGACCACAATTAGAGTAGTTTTTGGGAGGAATGTTGCGAAGCAACCAGAAATTACCCCTCCGGTCTCTTTTTTCAAATAGCAAAAGAATCTGATGCATGTCTCAAGAAAAAAAAAAGGCTTGATTTGTTGCGTCTCTATGTTGCTGACATGGAAGCACTGTGTTTGTAATCTACTGTAGCTCTTCAGTCAATACTTATTTGATCTATCTTGATTACCTTGAGGGCAGGGTCTATGACCAAGCTTATTTTCTGATCTAATTTTGGGAAACAAGCTAGAGCAGCTAAAATGTGAATGAGAAAAGAGACCACTGAAAACAATAAAGAAAGCAGCAGCTTTCATTTCTCCTCTGACAGCCAAACAATTGCACAGAAAGCTAGAATGTTAGAATCAGGACTGGTGCATGTTTAGATAACAAAAAATTTAATAATATCGATGTAGTAAATGCACAAGGAATTTTCAATCAGCCAGCCCAAACATCATTAGAAAATCGCCACATCTGATTTCTTTAAAAATCAGTGATATTTACTATCCATTGATATGCGATATAAAGTGAGTAACGAACTGGACAAGAAGCACTGCATAAAATTGAATTTTTTTCTATATGGAACATTATTTTTGTATTTTCAATAGAGTTTCTGCGCTAGCCTGCTGCTACTGTCTTTCATCTTGTTCTACTCTTGTACAACTAAATGAATGCTTAAGTCTATTTAACTGATTGCATATTAATTACATTAAAACATTGATGCTGTAAACACAAACCTTTTACCGAAAGTTTATCATTGGCTGAAAAACAATAGTTGTGCATATGCCCCATTGGCCATTTTTAATAATAATCTGACTAGCATAGTTTAACAATATAGGCCCAGTTTCACAACAAGGGCTTAGATTAAGCCAGGGCTAGGCCTTAGTTAAATTAGGCTATTTAAGCCAGATTTATAAAAATGGCCTTAGAAAAATATATTACTGGTGTGCACCTAGAGAAAAAAAAATGACACTGTATTTTAAGACCTCTCACTGCAAGTTATTTTGAGTTAAGACAGCTCAAACATGCAATTTAATCTGGACTAGTCTTAAACCTTGTTTGTGAAACCAGGGATAAATCTATTATTTTTAAGAATTATGAAGAGTGTTTTGTGACAATTCAAACCCATTTGATCTACACCTAGGGCCAGTTTACATTTGGCCACTTTGTGTTTTTTCCTGATCAAACAGCCATCTGTTTTCTGAAAAAGTTTCCATTTATACTTCCATTTATATATATACGCGTCTCGCTAAATGGATATGCTTCCAATCTTATCTCAACACTGAAGCTAATCAAATGATCAAATGTGTTTGGGATTAATCTTGTTTGGTACGACAAGTGGACAAGCTCAGACCCTGTTTTCTAGGGTTGGAAGAATATATCAATGGATCACAGTATGGTAATATTTTCCAAAGCAATACTGTATCAATACATAAGAAGCTGGTATTGATATTTTAACCAATATTATACAAATTTAATATACTATTATACTATTTAGGCAAAAAAGGCAGCACTGGTAAGAGTCATAATACCTGTGCAAACTGATGTGCTTAAACACAACCTGAGCACATATGAGAGCCAATGAGCAGTGTAGCAATGAGAAGACTTATTCAATGAGTTTATGTAGTTATACTGTGCATGTTAATGCCAAAGAGTAAGTTTGCTCATCTTTGTTAAAGTATAGTCAAGGTTGACATGTTGGGGTACTATCCTATGTATAATGGATCATTTAATAACACTTTGCCAAAGACTTTTTTATCTTGGTAATTATCATGACACTAATGTTAATGTTCTTTATATGGTCTGTGATGCAGTCATGTTTCTGTACATGTGACAGTACCTAGTGTTTTATTTGTTTACTGTATATTAATAGTTATTTGCATCAGATGTTGTTACTTCTTACTCATTTCTCTTCCAAAACAAAACGCATGCTCATTTAAAGTCCAGAAAAGGAACCAAAAACATAATCATCAAAACAAGTCATAGGAAGCCCCACAAACACTGTTTTTTTTTTTAGCAAACCAAATGTTCTTGGAGCTTTACATGATTACAGTTGAACCACTGAAGTCACAAGGAGTGTTTTTGGTTCTTTTTCTGGACTTTTCATTTCATGACCATTGCTTTCTATGGAGGATGAAAGAGCTCCGGGATATCATCTAAAATATCTTTACTTGTGCTCTGAAGAGGAGGGTGAGTGATTAATAAAAGAATTTAATTTGTTTTTGTCCATACCTTTAAAAAATAAGTTAAAACATTGCTTATTTAAAAAAAATAAAATCACCAAACAACTGTACCACTGTTTGCATCTTAGATGTTTTCCTCATTTTCAAGTTTAAATGAATGCATCAAAGGGACAGTTCACCCAAAAATGATATTTTGTCATCATTTACTCATCCTCCACTTGTTCAGTCTGTTAATGTTGCCATGCACTCTGCAGATCTCTCACACGCCCCCATACTGAATATACCCCCAAACCATGATTTTTCCTTTACCAAACTTGACTGATTTCTGTGAGAATGTAGGGTCCCATGCGGGTTCCAGTAGGTCTTCTGCAGTATTTGTGATAATTGGGATGCAGTTCAACAGACGATTCATCAGAAAAATCTACCTTCTGCCACTTTTCCAAATGATCAACTAGAAGTCAAGCTATTAATTGTTGCTGGCTATAAACTATTAGCTATAAACTATATATAACTTTGTTTTCTATCATATTTTGTAGGGCTGTGACGAGATGCCTACTCCACGAGACGAGATGAGATATGAGATTGGGTTCATGAGAACGAGACGAGTTTACACTATTTTTAAGAAATCCTCAATGGTGAAATATATGAATGGAAAATAGTCTTTTATTCAACTGGGAATTTTTTTTATTTATTTAAATGAATTCTATGTCATAAAGAACATGCAAACACTGCTAAATATTTAGCTATAAACTCTACCGACTGGCTTCTCCCCTGTACAATTTCACATGGTATATCGAGCTTATTGCCATACACTGAAACAATTATATGTAATTTTTTGTAATTCATTTTTAAATTTATAAAATGAGTTTCACTTTCATTTTGCAATATTTCATTCAGGCCCCGTGACTCACTCTGAGCTACTGGATGCAATCATGCGAATATGAAGGACTGATAGGAGAGTTGTTTTAATGGAGTTTGATACCGCACGCAGAATGAAAAAAAATAAATTCTGCTTTTCCCGAACAGTATAAACGTGTGTTCCGTGATGATGCGTCTGTGGTGCTTTACTGACTCGCTAGGTGTGTAGGTCCTGTCGCAAAATGTGGCTAAAAGTCCTTCATGGTGTTAATAGTTTGATTACGCCGTTTACATATCCGCACTTTAATAATGCGACCAAAATAGGAATACTCCACGTCTTAATTCCATTTGTGTTTACGATCATTATGCCTTTCAGCATATCTGAAGTGCTATTCCATTGCATGGATACGAACCATAATGTGTGAGGCTGTAGTTGTAGCCTATGTTGAATGCGGCACCTGCTGAACCCCGGTAAAAAAGCGGTATTGTCACACTCGCCCACCCAACCGAGTGACAAGCGCAACTCTGAGGCCAGCCTGGGTTGCCAGGTGTGTGCAGAGCACTTTATTCGCAGATCAAACCCAATCCTGCCTCCAATCGTCAATGCTAATTTCACCCTCATGCTGCATCATAACATCACCACTCACAAGACATATTTTCACCTCCTCGAGAAATCTCGCCGCTATTTAATCTCGCGAGATCTCTTCGTACGAGATCTTGTCACAGCCTTAATATTTTGTATAGTGAGGGTGAAACAAATAAAGTTTTTACGTCATTAAATATTATTTCATATACAATAAAACAATGTTATTATAATAATGTAATGTTATGTAATTATATCATTATAAAATAAAATTATAACATATTATTAAATAAAATATCCACCACCCC
>CAIGQZ010000276.1:1879235-1895928 GCA_903798205.1 Danio tinwini
GCACTTCATTTTTTTCACATTTTTTATGTTACAGCCTTATTCCAAAATGGATTAAACTATTTTATTTCCTCTAAATTCTACACACAATACCCCGTAATGACAATGTGAAAAAGATTTTTTAAAATTGTTGCAAATTTATTAAAAATAAAAAAACTGAAAAATCACATGTACATTAGTATTCACAGCCTTTGCTCAATACTTTGTTGATGCACCTTTGGCAGCAATCACAGCCTCAAGTCTTTTTAAATATGATGCCACAAGCTTAGCACACCTGTCTTTGGGAATTTTTGTACATTCCTCTTTGCAGTACATCTCAACCTCTATCAGGTTGAATAAGAAGCGACCATGTAAAGCCATTTTTAAATCTCTCCAGAGATGTTCAATAGGATTCAGGTCTGTGCTCCAGCTGGGCATCTCAAGGACATTCACCGAGTTGTTGTGAAGCCACTCCATTGATATTTTGGCGGTGTGCTTTGGGTCATTGTCCTGCTGGAAGATGAACCGTTGCCCCAGTCTGAGGTTAAGTTTTAGCAGGTTTGAAGCAGGTTTTCATTCAGGATGTCTCTGGTGATTAACGGTGCCTGGTTTTCTCCAAACGTAACGCCTGGCATTCACTCCAAAGAGTTTCATTTTAGTCTCATCAGACCAGAGAATTTAGTTTCTTATAGTCTGAGAGTCCTTCAGATGCCTTTTGGCAAATTCCAAGCGAGGAGTGGCTTCCGTCTGGCCACTCTACCATATAGGCCTAATTGGTGGATTGCTGCACAGATGGTTGTCCTTCTGTAAGGTTCTCCTCTCTCCACAGAAGTACGCTGGAGCTCAGACAGAGTGACCATCGGGTTATTGATCACCTCCCTGACTAAAGCCCTTCTTCCCCGATCACTCATCTTAGATGGCCGGCCAGCTCTAGGAAGAGTCCTGGTGGTTCCAATCATCTTCCACTTACGGATGATGGAGGCCGCTGTGCTCTTTGGAACTTTCAGAACAGCAGAAATTTTTCTGTAACCTTTCCCAGCCTTGTGCCTCGAGACAATTCTGTCTCGGGGGTCCACAGACAATAATTTTTTGTCTTAATGCTTGGTTTGTGCTTTGACATGCACTGTCAACCCTGGAACTTTATATGGACAGGTGTATGCCTTTTCAAATCATTTCCAATCAACTGAATTGACCACAGGTGAACTCCAATGAAGCTGCTGAAACATCTCAAGAATGATCAGTGGAAACAGAATGTACCTGAGCTTAATTTACAGCTCCACGGCAAAGGCTGTGAATACATATGTACATGTGATTTTTCAGGTTTTTTATTTTTATTAAATTTGCAACAATTTCAAAAAATCTTTTTCACATTGTCATTATGGAGTATTGTGTGGAGAATCTTGAGAAAATAAATGAGTTTAATCCGTTTTGGTATAAAGCTGTAACATAAAAAAAAAATGTGGAAAAAGTGAAGCACTATGAATATTTTCCGGATACACTGTATGTTTTGCCAACAATTTTGTATTAGACTTACAATTATCATAATTTTTTCCCTTTTTTTATTTATTTATTATTATTTTTTATACATTTTTTTTTAGTTTTGATTTTAAAATGTTTTTTTGTTTTTAATGATGTTTTTGGATTTTATTTAGCTTCATTTCATATTAAGTACAATTAACTACAAATACAATAGATAGTATTTTATGAAAATAGGCTTTTGTTTATAATATTTGTAATTTTTCATCTGAATCTTCATTTAAATGATTAAATTATTTGAGTAGTTTTATATAAAAAATACATTATTAAAGAGTTAAAAAAAGGTAAACTTAATGCATAAAAGATTTATTTTAAAGGGTTCCTGTAATACAAAATCAGCCCGGCTTGTGGACATAAAATGTGGTTTATTATGTACAGTAGCATAATGGCTATCCATACAGCAGTGTATATTAACTTGTATCCTGTTATATTTGTTGCAAATAGATGTGCAAAAACCGTGCAAAGCTAAACCTGTATGTGCATGTGCTTTTGTGTATACTGCAAACTCTTTAACGCCATTTGTGTGTAAGTCATCATTGCAGAAAGGCTTGAATAAACTCCACAACAAATACAACAAATAATCTTACTTGGTATTCTGTCTCATTAAACTGAATCTCTGCTTCATTCACGTCCGTCTCTGTCACTGTTTATCTGACATGACGCATGAGAAGCAGACGCGTATGTGGAAATGGTGGGCGAGGAGAACCAGCTCACTTGTATTTAAAGGCACAAGCTACGAAAAAAGCTAGAAAATTCCTCAAACCCCAAAATTAACATTTTCAGCAGGGTATAATAAATGATCTGATGTGCATTATGAACTGAAACTTTACAGACACATTCTGAAGACACCAAAGTCTTATCTTGTAAAGGCAGTACAATAGGAGCCATTTAACTATAGATTGTAAGAAAAAAAATTAAATAAGCATTTCAGAGTGGACGTGAAGCAGTCAGTCAAGTTTAAAACATATTATAAATTGCTTTCAACTTAAAATAAATTAAACAAACACGATTTATCTAACCATTTTGAAGAAAAGATGGCAGCGCCCTTGTACTAAAAGCTATAGTAGAGCCCTTCAAAATGTTTTGTAAGTTTGTATTGTAATGTGTATGTATATAGTGCATTTATCATGTAAGGCCATACACCCAAAGCACTTCATAATCATGAGGAAGGGTGAGGGGTCCACTTGGATAATGTGACGGCAGCCGTAGGACATTGGCGCCAGAGTCCTTACCACACACCAGCTTATGGTGGAGTGGAAAGACAGTGATAGAGCCAATTCGGTGGATGGGGATGATTGGGAGGCCATGATGGGTAAAGGCCGATGGAGGGAATTTGAACAGGATACCGGGGTTACACCCCTACTCTTTACAAGAAGTGCCATGGGATTTTTAATGACCACAGAGAGAACATCGGTTTTTAACATCTCATCCGAAAGACATCGCTCACTGATAGTGACACTGACCCTTCACTATACTGGGGTATTAGGACTCACATAGACTGCAGGTTGAGCACCCTCTGCTGGCCTCTCTAACTCCACTTCCAACAGCAACCTAGTTTTCCCATGTGGTCTCCCATCCAGGTACAGACCAGGCTCAGCCCTGCTTCGCTTCAGTGAGTAACCGGTCTTGAGCTGCAGGGTGATATGGCTGTGGCCAAATTAATTCACAAAATAATGTAAACTTGACTGACTGCTTTACTTTCACTTCACATGACTCTTCGTTAAAATTACACATTTGTTCGACGTCAACCCCACCCTGCGTTTTCCCTTTTTACCTCTAAAATGTCTCCAGCCACAAACTCGCTCATTGCACACGTCGGCTCAGAAGACCAAACACTTCGCTTTACCCATGGAGACGTTTGCCCTGGAAGCAAATACATGCATATTCCTCTTTCCAGAGCTTCTTCTTCAGCCTTAACTAATGAAAGACAGGACAAACCCACTGTTTCCTCACAGCTGGGCTTATGAATGTTAATAAACTCTGCGACAGCGTACACCTTGTCTCCTTGAATCTCCTTATGTCTCTTCTGATATGAATCCAAAGCGATGTTACGAAGCCGCTGCATTTGCTGCTCATGAACAACGTCATTACCCAAAAGACAAGATAACAGTGGAAGATCATGAACGTGAAGCTTCAAAACCCGGCACAGTTTTTCTCTGGAGAACAACACAGTAGTCATGCTGTTTAAATGCAGTTTACTGATGGACAAATATGGCACAGTGTTATAGATGACGAAATCTGTATCCTGACCGAGAATCCCTATGCAGTTGCGAGACAGAGCATAATCCGCGGCCTCGTAATCTCCTTCACGAACCGAGCAGAAAGTCTCCTGACCGAGACCTTTTAAAGCAAATCTTGAGAATGTTGCAAGTCCTGAGGGAAGACAGAAAAGGTTTCTGCTGTTTGGTTGTTGACCGTGAGTCTTAATGTGCTGGAATACTTTGGCGATGTCTTGGTTGACTCTCAAACGCCTCTTTATCCATTCTGAACGCTTTTGTTCTTCGACGGTTCCATCGAAGAAGAAGATTAATCGTATTCCTGCTGCTGTGAATGCGTTGATGAATTCTTGAAGGATGTTGATGTACTCTTTCCACTGGCCTCCGTGGACCCAGGCTGGACAGTGATACCAGTATCTTAAACAGGCCATGGCGTCTACTACTAAAGTGGCGGCGCTGTCCGGATGGGCTTTGAGGTGATTTTCTGCCATTTGTTTAAGGTCCACTGGCACACAGGAGTCCGGGCAACACACCTCCAGGAAGTACTGTAAGCCCTTCACACCCATCGTCAGCTCAATCTGAATGTCACACACCTAGAATACAACATAAAAGCGCACATGTGAATACTTTGCAAATTTCATCTCTATTTTGTCAAATGATGACATGGTAAATTGACAACAGAATTTAATAACATACAGATTTACATATCCTTTGTGCATTGTTCAAATGTACTACCTTTCCTTTAAGTTGATGGCTGTTTCTGCCCATTACCTTCCATTATAAAGACATTTTTTGATTGCAAAGCCACGACATCTCTCACCGGCCACTTTATTAGGTATACCTTACTAGTACCGGATTGGACCCCATTTTGCCTTCAGAACTGCCTTAATCCTTCATGGCATAGATTCAACAAGGTACTGGAAATATTCCTCAGAGATTTTGGTCCGTATTGACATATGAGCATCAATCAGTTGCTGCAGATTTGTCGACTTCACATACTTTATTAGAATCTCCCGTTCCACCACATCCCAAAGGTGGCCTATTGGTCTGAGGTCTGGTGACTGTGGAGGCCATTTGACTACAGTGAACTAATTGTCATGTTCAAGAAACCAGTTTGAAATGATTCACACTTTAGTGACTCTTTTTGGGACTACAACTGATGATCAAGAGTAAAAATTATAAATTTGACCTCTTTCCAACAGGGAAAACCACCAGCAATAAGGAATGCATGATAATATGGTGTCATGGCTTTGCAATCAAAAAAGTCTTATAATAGAAGTTATGGCAAAAACAGCCATAAGCATAAAGAAAGTGTAGTCATTTTTCAAAAAAATATTTTTTCACATTGTCATTATGGGGTATTGTGTGTAGAATTTTGAGGAAATAAATTAATTTAATCCATTTTGGAATAAGGCTGTAACATAAAAGAAATGTGGAAAAAGTGAAGCACTATGAATACTTTCCGGATGCTGTAATTGTTGATTGTTCCATTGAAATTGTAATTGTGATTATTAATTCCAATTATTGTGAATGATGCAGAGTTATTGATGTTTTAAATAGCTTTGTACTATTGTTTGAAGCAATTGCATGCCATATTCTATATAAAATATGAATAATAAAACTATTATTGCTTTAAACGTTACGTTGGTTAAGTTTAAATAAAAAAATGCAATATGCATGAAACTGAATAATATAATTAAATATATTACTGGACACTGTTTATAAACTTCACTTGTTAAATTAAATAAAGGTTATTTATATTTATTTTGTTTATCAAACACACAAATATGTCCAGATCAGGAAAAAGTTGTAAACAGTATTAAAATGACAAATAAATAATCAAAAAGGAAGGAAGATGGAAGACATTTGCAGTAAAAACTCAAAACATAAATTCCCATAGAAAGTATACGTTAACATTATATTGACACATTTGTTTATATTTTCCAAAACAACTAACCACAGAGTTAAGAGACCAGAAACATATCAATCTGTAAACATTTTTTATACTTTCAATGTGGTAAATAAACATGCGTTATGGATGTGACAAAAAAAAAAGTCTGCAAGTTTTCAGTACACAACATACTTTGTAGAAATTCTGTCAATTAAACTGCACAACCCAAAAGAAACAATGCTAATCAAACAAATACGAGCCGGCTCACTAAAGAACAAACATGATAAGGATTTATTTTATTTTATATTGTTGCATTTATGAGGAAAACGTGTCGTTATGGATGTGACATCTGTGAAATTGCCCCTTGTGTGATTTTGGAAAGGAAATTTTCACAGTATGTCTGATAATATTTTTCTTCTGGAAAAAGTCTTATTTGTTTTATTTCGGCTAGAAAAAAAGCAGTTTTAAACTTTTATAAACCATTTTAAGGTCAAATTTATTAGCCCCTTTAAGCTATTTTTTTACTTGCCTAATTACCCTAACCTGCCTAGTTAACCTAATTAACCTAGTTAAGCCTTTAAATGTCACTTTAAGCTGTATAGAAGTGTCTTGAAAAATATCTAGTCAAATATTATTTACTGTCATCATAGCAAAGATAAAATAAATCAGTTATTAAAACTATTATGTTTAGAAATGTGTTAAAATCTTCTCTCCGTTAAACAGAAATTAAGGGAAAAAATCAACAAGGGCTAAAAATTCAGGGGGGATAACATATATTATCAACAAAGCTACATTTATTTAACCAAAACACAATTAAAAAGAAATATTGACGTTTTAAAAAATATTTTTTTCTGGAAATAATGTATTTCACTTTACGACATACTTTAAATAATACAAAGGTCAAAACAATAAAACATGTGTATGCAATTTTTTTCTGTACCTTTGACCATTTGTGGAAAGAAAGAAAGAAAGAAAGAAAGAAAGAAAGAAAGAAAGAAAAGTCTTCATTCAAAAGGTCATTTCAACATCATGTCAAATCATAATTGTATTTTTACCTAAAGCATTACAGAAATGTTAAGTTCCTGTAGTTACATTTTAGTTATTTTATCAGTAAGCAACATCTGATCAACAGCACAAGCAGCTCATGCATTTAACACACGTATGGCATGTTAATATTTTCATATCTAATATTTGAGGTCTGGCTCATGTTTTAAAACGTTTATTAAATATATCCTCATGCAACAAATTTCTTTTATACCTAAACTTTCAGAAAACGGAGAAAATGTATATATTGTTTGTTTGTCACTCTTTCAGAACATTATTTCTTACTCCTTTATACTGTGCTCAGATGAGAGTCTGAATGCTGAGTAACGTCACTGCGCCGCTGCTATACTACAGATATAGATAACTGCTGTCGTTTGTCACTTATTAAGTCACTGATATTTCCCTCCGTGCTGCTAAGGAAACAAAAACTGACTCACAGTTTGATGTTGCAGGAATAAACTGACTAGAACACTGCAGCTAGTTCTGGAAGCTGTATGAAATACCCGCTGGTGTTTACAATGTTGCGTTTACTTCCTGTTCCGGCGCGTCGTGCTCACCAGCAGCCAATCAGAATTTCAAGCATAATAATTGCAAATATAGTCGACTCGGTGCCGTGGCGCAGTGGGCAAGAGGGTCGCTTGTTCGAGCCCCGGCTGGGTCAGTTGGTATTTCTGTTTCCTCCGGATGCTCCGGTTTCCCCCACAGTCCGAAGACATGCGCTATATAGGTGTATTGAATAAACTAAATTCGCCGTAGTGTATGTGTGGGTGTGAATGCAAGAGTGTGTGGGTGTTTCCCAGTACTGGGTTGTGGCTGGAAGGGTATTCGTTGTGTAAAACACATGCTGGATTAGTTGGCGGTTCATTCTGCTGTGGCGACCCCTGATTAATAAAGGGACTAAGCCAAAAAGAAAATGTATGAATGAATAATAATTCCAAATATGAAAGCGAAAAATAGATTAGAAATCATTTATGCCTCATTGAATACTTGGTCAGGGATAAATCTGAAAGAAAATATTTTCTTTTAGATAAGAAATAGGCTAGATAAATTGTAATGTTTTAGATTTAAAAAAGCATTAAGGTTAAATAAGAGAAATAAAAGTGTTTAATTCATCTAAACTGATGTTTTTTATGTTGTGATTTATGATTATGTAAATAATTGTAGCATGCTATCTTATGGTACAGTGCTCAGCATAACTGAGCACACCCCATTTTGCAAATGAATCGTTTTATTAATTTATTAGTAAATATAGGTCATATATTTTGGTGCATTTAAACGAAACAGATATATTTATTAAAAGAATATTTTAATCACGGAATATCTTTAGAAATTGAAAGATAATACATTTAAATTATTGCAAAATATTGGAAAACAAAATTACAACCTACGAAATTTCAACAAAATTTTATACATTTTTTGTTTTCTTTCTCAAATTTTTGTTTAATATTTTTTTCTGACATAAATTTGAGTGTAGTAATTTTGGACCGTTATCACAAGTTTTTTTTGTCATATTATATCCAGATTTGGCATCAGTACTGACTAATCTATGCACAAATATATTTTTTTCTAAAGCTTCGTATAGAAAATACTAATTTAAATGAGAGATTTGTGGTGGGTGTACTCATATATGCTGAGCACTGTATTTATGCACACACACACACACACTATAATTTGTTGTTTTACTCCATAGAACTCCAAATAATTTTTTTTTTTTTCACAGGCCTGTTTAAAGGGTTAATGGTGCCAAATGATGATTGATTGTAAAAATGAACATTTTTACCTCTTCCCAACAGGGAAAAACACCAACAATCAAGAATGCATGATTATTTAGTGTCAAGGCTTTGCAATCAAAAAATTATGTTATAATGTAAGTCAATGGGGTAAAAAACAACCCCGAACATAACGAAAGTGTAGTCAATTTGAACAGTTTTTGCCATACATTAGTAACTCACGCTGTCCCACCCATCAAAACCGTGCTTCTGCCCTCGCGCTTTGAAAACACTCGATGTCATATAAATATGCCCCTCTCACTGATTAGCATAGGCTTTGCATATAGGTTAAAGTTGAAAATGAAATCGAAAATGAAAACTAAAATAAAAGTGTAAATAAGAGTTTTCAAAAAAACTTACATTTATAAATTAATTTGAATTGTGTCACTACATTCTCAGAAAAATAGGTACACAGTGGTTCAAAAAATGTTTCTTAAGGAACAGTTTTGTACCTTTGTAAAAGTTGTACCTTATATGGTACAGAAAAGACCTCTATGATACTTTTCTGTACCCTTTATGGTACAATTGAAATGAAATTGTTCTCATAAAAGGTACAAAAGTGTTGGACAACTCCTTCTTTATTACAATATATAAAAATAAATATTACTGAAAAGGCAAAGTGATTTTATGAATAATTTCCATATTAAAACATGAATTATGATTTAAAAGCATATGTTTAAAGAAACTTATAAAGATTAACAAAACTACTGCAAAACTATTGGTATTGTAAACTAAACCTTTAGGGCTTTTTAAATAAACGTTTGGTAAGCATTTTCTGATAAATACAGTTTCATTTTTGATATCCACTATCAATTTGGCATTTGCTTTCCAATACGCACATGAGCTGGCAAAAGTTCTGCATATGTAAAGTGTTCATGCAAAACTTTTATTATTGTAAAACTAATCAATACAATATTATTAACGTTACAATATTTTTGCATAATTCTTTTTCTATTTAAAATTAAGTAAATTAAATGAACTTTTAAGTGATTACTCCTTTATACTGTGCTCAGATGAGAGTCTGAATGCTGAGTAACGTCACTGCGCCGCTGCTATACTACAGATATAGATAACTGCTGTCGTTTGTCACTTATTAAGTCACTGATATTTCCCTCCGTGCTGCTAAGGAAACAAAAACTGACTCACAGTTTGATGTTGCAGCAATAAACTGACTAGAACACTACAGCTAGTTCTGGAAGCTGTATGAAATACCCGCTGGTGTTTACAAATTAAATGAACTTTTAAGTGATTACAACGGTATTGTGTGAAAATTGAAGATTTTTTTTATATTGTAGATGGGAGAATGTATTTCTGTAACATTTTTGTGAAAAGTGTTGTGAAATGTTTAGCAAAAATAGATTTTTTGATTTAAGTTAAAGTGTTTTTATGAAAATGTGCATTTAAAAAAATAAACTTTTTAAAAACATTGTTTAATAAATGTATTTGATGTTTTATATTTACTGAAAACAAATTGACCCATGATTTTGGATATAGCAAAATGCCTTTAAAATAGTTCTTGAAGAAACACATTTGACACTGTTAAGGTACAAAGTTTCTTGTCCCTGTAGTAGTACCTTCATGGATCAGATTTGTACCTTTGATGAAGGTACAATATTGTATCTGCAGGTTTTAAAAACCAAAGGTACATTTTGGTTTCCCATGGTACAAATCATGTCCTTAAAGTTACAACCTGTACAAATTTGTTTCTTTATCTTAAGGTACAATTCTGTTCCATAAAAAGGTACTGTCCCAGTGAGGGTTTGTACCTTCTTTACATTGTACTATTTTTTTCTGAGAGTGTATTATAGCGTGAACATTAATAACAAGCTTTGTAAAAATTGTGTTTGCATTTTATTTTTCAGTTTGGCTTTTCATTTTAATATTGGTGCGAAAATGCAGTGAAAATGAAATGTTAAATCGGCAACTTCATTTTATTTATCGATTTGATAGAGAAAATGTGTTGTCACAGTGAAAATGAAAATTTTATAATTACATTTACTTTTTAGTTTTGGCCGGTATTTTGCAAACAATGTTTTGTAATGAAAGTGTTCATCTGGTTTTTATTTTAATTTCCAATGTTTATTTGATTTATTTAAAATTGGCAGGAATTACCTTCCATGTGTAAGTGGTGTACATATATGCTGAGCACTGTATTTCAGTTTTCTATATGCTATAATATCCAAAAGAAACATTTCAAACACAAAATGTGAGTGAGTAGGTAACAAATGAACATTATACACTCTCAGAAATAAAGGTACGCGATCTGTCACTGGGGTGGTACCTTTTCGAAAGGTAAAAATTTGTAGCAAAAAGGTCCATTTTAGGACCTCAAGGGTACATATTGGTACCTAAAAAGTACAAAAGTGTTCCTCCTAAAATTTTAAGGTCCTAATATATACTTTTGAGGTACCAATATGGACCCTTCAAGTACAAATGTGTACCTTTTAAAAAGGTACCGTGACAGCTTGTGTACCTTTATTTCTGACAGTGTAAAGAATTAATAATATGGATAAAATAATATTTGAGCACTAAATTATCTAGGTTTCCCAATGATGGGTTGCAGCTGGAAGGGCATTAGCTGTGGCGACCCCTGATTAATAAAGGGACTACACCGAAAAGAAATGAATGAATGAATGAAATTATCTAGGTCTTTAAGTTCGACAATCCCAAATGAAGTCAACCTCATAGTTTTACAAACTGTAGCCTATAAACCAAACTCCAGTGAGAATTACAATATGTCTACGTTTATCTCTACATTTATGCTATTCATACATGCATGATAGAAATAACAGATGTGCGGACACATTTGGCAGACGCAGGAATTCCGTGTCTCTAGCATGAACACTTGGGTCGGTGAACTATTGATTTTTCTTCTCTTGTGGACTAAAGTTTCTCACATAAACAAAACCACCCCAGGGAAAGGGGCAGATGTTCCCTAAAGGACGATGGCACGCGACAGTCCTCAAGCCTGTCGAAGAATCCACTCCTCCTGCTCACACGCACGTACGCACACACACGCGCTCCAAACGCACGAGCTTTCCTACACCTGTACTGCAGATTAGTTTGATCAAAATTTTGTGAGTAACTTCTCAGACCGGATGCAATTCTGCTTTTTTGTTTCTGCTCGCTTGTTGTTGCTTTTTTCATAATGAGTGCGCCACCCGAGCCACGCGACACGTCCTTTGTTATTTTAATGAGTTGCTGCGTCATGATAGAGAACCTACTGTTACTTTGGTATATTGTCTTCTTCCTGGACACAAAATGACCTTAAAGCGCATTCACATGCATGATGCATAACACTTTCATTGCCTGAGCGTCTCCTGTTGCACGTACAGGCATTGCGCGCGTTTTGCGTCCTCTTTTCAGTTTGCGCTCTACTTAATTTGGCGGATTTTCGCAGACACTCTCCCACCACGAGCCGTTAGTGCTGTCGTTGCGTTCCCACGGCCACTTACTGCAGCTTCCCTAACCATATGGCCGGTTAGCGGCGTTCTTTTGCATGCTTTCCAGTCTCATTTGGAGGAAGCATGCGTGCGCTCGCGCTGCCCAGAGAGGCTGTAGAGACATGCAGCGGTGATGTGAAAAAACGCCATTTGGTTGGGAGCAGATGGTTGGCTTGGGAGGGGAGGGGGGCTGTCCGCGTCTTCAGAGAGAGACCCCGAGGGCTCCCCTTGTATTCAGAATCAATGAAAATTAAAGCGCAAAGAAAGATGAAGAGTCAGAGCTCGAGTCCCGGCTTTGTTCGTCGCAGCTACTGGTGGGCATGAGTTAAAGTACAACAGCCCCCTATAGAAACACTTAAGTTAAACAGTCTCCCCATAGTCCACCTTCAGAAAAAAGAGGAGGAATGCGAGAAAGAAGCTTTCTGCTTGATTTAACCAAGACAGAATCGCGTGGCATAAATTATGCGAGCAAGAATAAGCGAAGTGGGCATAAATCTTAAGGTTTTCAGTGACGCTTTGCTAGGCTAATCGGGAAATGTGTGCAACGTCAGGCCGAAAGAATTGTGGGCGAAAGTGTGATGATAGCTGTGTGGTGCTTATTTATGGCCTGCGTTTCAATAACTAGGCTAACTCGTGAATGTGATGCAATGACACCTGTCGCGTCGCATGACGCTTTCGATAAAATAATAACAATGAACAAGCGAAAATACGCGTGTTCTTTCAGAAAATACGGGTGAAATGTTCTGAACAAAGTGCTAAAAGTCTTCGAGCACTACAGTAACTGTCAACGATATTGTCGCATTCCTCTTGACCGAGCGCTTTAATTAACGCGCTAATGAAGACCACCCTCGCGCACGCATACAAACAAACGCTCACGAGACCAGAGCTCGACTCATTTGACAATATGAACGATTAAAAGAAAACTTCCTCGTCGAATTAAACGCAAAATAATTGATAAAACACCAAAACAACAGAAGCTGCTATAGGTACTTTTGTGAGGGATGACGTGTAGAGAGGGGAGCTCTTTCTCCCCGCGACATTGTGAGGGGAGCAGGTGCTGTGTGAATTACCATACAGCTGAGAGCACAGAGAGAAAAAAAACTTATTCTCCCCTCACACAATAACAAAGTGCCTTAATGACAGCCACGCGAACGACACACACCAGCTCGGCGTTTACTATCCATTTTAGAGATGGAAACTTTAAACTTTGTGTCGCCAAAACTCACTGAAATGGATTGTTGGTAAAAAAAAAAAAAAAGGTTCATAATAGATGTCTAGTTTGTTTAGCTGATATATAGATGTTTAGTTTAGCAATGTTTTGGTTCTTTAATGACATTTGTTTATAGATATATTTATTTATATACTATATTTTATCATCGCTGATTTTGAACTTTCCTTTCAGCAAAAGTTTCTCTTTATCAACTAAATTCCTTTCACTAAAAGATTCTAAAAATTATTATATACTAAAGTAAAAAAAAATCATATTATAATATAATTTAAAAAATATTGTTTTAAAAAAACAAACGCTGGTTTTGTATTTGTTTGATTAATCAACAATAACTATGTTACTACTCTGGGATATGATTTGTTATTTTGTTATTACATGATGTGCATCCTATTGTGTTATTAATTTCACATTTTACTGTAGGCTACTAGTCTTTTCAATAGTTTAAAACCTGCTTTATAAATAGTTTGCAAAGACTAACTTAAGCAACTATATTTTATCAAACGAATGCTAAAAGAAAAAAAAAACTTTTGTAGTATAGTCAAACTGCATTGAACAGCCTTGAAACTCCCCAATCCCCGCTTCACTTTTGTCCCGTTATCAGGAATGCGACATTCCTGCAATGTGTGATGTAATTTGTGCTTTTATGTCAGAGTGGGATGTACAGGATTCTCAAGGTTGCTTATTTTCCTGTATGTAAATTGAATTTCTCTCTCTCTCTCTCTCTCTCTCTCTCTCTCTCTCTCTCTCTCTCTCTCTTTCTCTCTCTCCCAGTGGCAAAGAGTTGCACATTTTACAGCTCAGTGACCATTTGCCGATTTTTTTTTTCTTGGGGGGTTGGGGGTGGTATAGATTGAAAAGTGTCCCTTTGTGACAAGGAGAGCCAGATTGGGGAGTAGCTCATTTGCATCTCATTACCCTAGCAGGCGCTGCCTGTATATAACCGGCTGCAGGAGGACTGGGACATTAAACACGCACAATCCAGTCAGTTTCTCAGATGAAAACAAGAGTACGGGATGAAAGTTTGGATCAGTAGTTTGGATCATCTCCACATCAAATTTTTAAACGGAAAATAAGCGCATAAATAACACAGTGCTTGGGTTTTCGACATTTTTTCGGCTTCCTAAGCTACCCGAAAGTGGACTGCTAACTTTTGACAACTTGGAGTAATCGACTTCTGAGGGAATTTCCTAATCGTCTCCCTTTTGCGCATCGGGGTTTCCTCTTTTTACATTCGTATTTGGGATTTAATTGCTGATTTATTTTCCAAGGGGGGACTTTGATGGGCTTGCATGAGCAGATAAACTGAATACAACAGAGCATCAACCCGAGCTGCCTCCCACTGAGTGGAGAACGACGAGTCTCAATGATTTATTGAGACACGGTCTCACACAATTGCCTGGCCCGTGGAAGTTTAACAACAGTTGAGATCCTCTCCGCCATGGGACGACTAATGATAGCTGTTTTGCTTTGTGTCATGATAAACCAGGTAATTAAAGCCAGCATCTGATTTACTGCATGTAAGCAATGATTTCACTTCAGATGTCTGCGTTATGATGGTAACTTTTAGTGAATTAAGTGTGTGCGTTTGTTTTCCCAGGGGTTTTGTTCAGGGGTTTTTGAGTTAAAGTTGCAGGAGTTTCTGAACAAGAAAGGAGTGACAGGCAACGCAAACTGCTGCAAGGGATCCGCGACAGAGGGTCATCAGTGCGAATGCAAAACGTTTTTTCGGATTTGCCTGAAACATTACCAGGCCAATGTATCTCCAGATCCTCCGTGCACCTACGGTGGCGCAGTTACCCCAGTGCTCGGATCAAACTCCTTCCAAGTTCCCGAAAGCTTCCCTGACAGCTCGTTCACCAACCCCATTCCTTTCGCTTTTGGGTTCACATGGCCGGTGAGTACCATTATTTATTTTGGACATTATATTTTATCTAGATAAATGCATCAATTTAAACAAGCATTTTAGCATATAAAAGCTACAATAATGACTCATAAGGACTCAGGATGTGGGTATTTAGTCGCTTTAGCGGTGTTACTGGGGTGGGAAAAGTCACATCCCCTGGGTTGGAACATAATTGTCGGCTCAGTGTGAAATTCCGAAACCTTTCATTTTACTGCAAGAAGTAAGTGTGAAATGGGAGAAATGAAGCTTGAATCCCCAGTGCGATCACACCTCAAGCCATTCACATCTTCCGTTATATGTAAAACAGCGGGGAAGCGTGGAGGAATGCACTTCTGGTTTAAATCTATCGATTCGGCTTTAAAAACATCTTGTGTGTGTGTGTTTCAGGGCACCTTTTCGCTGATTATTGAAGCGCTGCACACCGACTCCAATGATGATCTGTCCACAGGTAAATGAAAGTGCAATTCAGATCAATTTGACTCATTCTTGTGACGCAGTGATGTAACACTAAAATCAAAACGTTCACAGAAAACCCAGACCGTCTGATCAGTCGCATGACCACCCAGAGGCATTTAACAGTAGGCGAGGAATGGTCCCAAGATCTACAGGTTGGTGGGAGGACAGAGCTGAAGTACTCTTACAGATTCGTTTGTGATGAGCATTACTACGGCGAGGGCTGCTCGGTCTTCTGCCGCCCGCGCGACGACACTTTCGGCCACTTCACCTGTGGAGAGCGCGGAGAAATTATCTGCAACTCCGGATGGAAAGGACAGTACTGCACAGAACGTAAGTGTGAAATATATGAATCAACCTGTATTTTGTGTGTAAAAGAGCGCGTGTTTCGGTATTTCGCGAGAAAAACAACAACAAACTTCGTCGCTATGGTTGCAACAGGCGTTTGTGTGATTCAAATGAGGGACGTTGGCCAAATAATGGCACGCGTGCCATAGATTAAATGTAACGCCTGATTGGTTACTTGGCAGTGCGCTCAGCGCTGATTGGCTCAGAGCGGTGAGGTATTGTTGGAAGGGGGCAGCTGCAGAGTGAAGGTAGACAATAGAGCAGCTGTCCTGCACTGGCACCATGTACACCAGCTGTCCACCCTTATCTGCGCGACTCTGGGACGTTATGGGGAGGGGGTTGGATGAACAGAGTGAAAAAGGGGACTTCTGACCCACAGTTAGAGGAAAAAAGGGGCTTTTGTTTGGGAAGCTTTTGTATGAGTGCAACTGTGTTAACCAAATTGTCCTTCCAATAGTAGTGAGGAGAACATTTTATTTATTCTTTTTTTGTTTGCTGCCCACAAAGTACGAGTGAGCAGCTTGGTTAACACTGTGACGGAATAATAATGTCAGAACTTGTGATAATAATTTTTTATTTCCATTTACAGCAATCTGTCTTCCGGGGTGTGATGAAGACCATGGCTTTTGTGACAAACCCGGTGAATGCAAGTAAGTGTGATGGAGATTTTTAACACTCTCAAAGGGATAGTTCACTCAGCAAATGAATTTTGCTCACCATTTAGTCACTCTTAATTGGTTCCATACCTTTATGGGTTTCCTTTTTCGGGTTGAACACAAAAAAGATATTTTGAAAAATGTTTAGCAACCTGTAAACATCACTGCCATAGTAGGAAAAACAAATACTATGGAAGTCAATGGCTACATGTTTTTGACTTTTAATATAT
>CAIGQZ010000276.1:1925928-1938229 GCA_903798205.1 Danio tinwini
TTTCAATTCACTATAAACTTCCATGTGAAGCTGCTTTGACACAATCTACATTGTATAAGCGCTATACAAATAAAGATGAATTGAATTGAATTGAATAATTCTTAATTTCAAATTCCATACCATATAATCAAATTATATTTATTTCAGTTTGTAATTATTGTTTTACGTGACTTATAGACGTTGCATATGCAGTGCACGTGATTTACATCAAAATCGTTACATTACATGGAATGGGGGGTGGGGGTGGTGGGGTTCAGCTTGTGCAGTAAGCAGATGCAGATGAAGCATGAATGACTTACAAGTGAAGTCAAATTGGGTGGCATTTGACACGCTTTAGGCTGACAAAGAAAGTTGGAGCAAACATCTAACAAATGGAGCAATGGAAAAAAAACTGATGGAGATGATGGTCACTGGACGTGACCAAATTTAAGGACATTATTTGTGTTTTACATGTTATGGATGGTATTATGATGGGCATCAAATCGATAAATGACTTCGTTTAACTCTTTTCCTGCAGTTAACGAGAGAAAATGATTACCTGCTATTGACAAGTTTTACAGCAATCTTTGTTTGAGGTGTATTACAGTAGGGGAAGCCCTAACACATGTCCTTAGTGAGGTACATGATGTCAGATGCTCCGGGGAGTGAAATCTGAGAGAGAGAAAGTAAGATTGTGGATAAAAATAAGTTACACAAACTTCCTTTGGCGTCATTCCTAATGTTTTAGATCTTGTCTTGACAAGAGACCAAAATAAAGAAGCTTTATTTTTATGATTTGTGCCATTGTCAATGTGTCAGACTGCACACCTAACATAGTAGGCTACCTGAAATGGTAAATAAGATATGGGAATAATACGGGAATAACCGCATCAAAATCAGTCACTTTTATTGCAAAAAATCATCAAAAAATTGTGAAAAGCAAGGGGGTTTGATATTATTTCTGAAAACAAGACAATCTGTTTTTCTTGCTTCTTGTTTAAAAAATTATTAGATATTTTCACTAGCATCAAGACAAAATGCAAAGCAAGTAAAGCCTTTTTTTAATCGACTCGCTAGTTTATGTCATGATCATTTCCTCCAGATCTCCTCTTCAATGTGTGTGTGTGTGTGTATGTTTGTTTGGCTCCAGGCTGCCTGTTCTTCAGTGTGAGCTTCAGATCTCCAGGCTGCTCCGCACCGCAGTGAACAGATGGTGAGCACCGCCCCAATAATGGGATGACTAGCATTGCAGCGTCCTTGCCCTGGTAACTGCTGGTCTGTGCTGGCATTTTCTCATCCTCAACCCCCTCCGACAGCGATGGCAGCTCTTCCACTCTCGCTCCTCACGTATGGAAATAAGCAGACAGAGAAGGCCTGTGCTCATCTGAATATGAATAGACTGAGAGGAGGCGCTAGGAGGGAGACAAGGGGGGCAGGGATCCATCTCTACTCCTCCCCAAAAAAGACTTCATTGTGGAAACATAGACTTAGACGAGACACAATCAAACTGGTTAAAACAATGATGTGCATTTATGCTTGTTGCCTAAAAGTTTGATCTCAGCATGGTAAACGTAGTTGTAGTGGACGCTATTCACATTTTTAAGGTTTCTTAGTTGTCATAGTTGGGTAATCTTAAAAAACAATTAATAGGAGGGTACCGCATTTTTGTTTGCTCTAATAATAAATAAAAAACTTCATGATAGAGTCATCATGACTTATTGGAAATCAAACTGTGAGACTCTTAGGGCGTACTCACATTATGCTATCCGAACCGTGCCCAGGCCCGTTTCCTGGATTGTTTGAGAAGTGCTCTGAATCGGTAAATGCGGTTCACTTGGGCTTAAAGTGCGGTACGCTTACAGTGTGAGTGCAAGCGTGCCTGAGCCTGAAACTGAAAGCGAGACGTGACTTTTAAGGGACTGTTTCATGTGGATTAATTAATTATTTGTTCTGTTCAATGAACACAATGAACGTCGTAGTTTATTAAAGACGCAAACCCCTCACTGCACGACAGCTGCGCCTTCAGCAAACCTCCTAATTCCTGCAGCACGAGGACTTTATGTTTGTTTATGAGCGTCAAAAGTGGCTGATCTGTTCGGCGAAATATTTGACTGAGATTCACCGCATCTCAAACGACTTAAACGATATAACTAAAGAAATCTCCACTGTGCTGAGCGAGAGCGCTTACTGAACAGCGCAACATCAATGACGTAGGAGTGCCCAGGCCCGAATGTAATGTGAGTGCGGGCCATCGGGGGAGACAGGAGGGGGACAAGCGTGCTTTGGCCGGTTCAAGGCAACGGTACATAGTGTGAGTACACCCTTAATGTCCTGCCCATAGACGCTGCATTATGCCAGGTCCACACTAGTACAATTTCGCTTAAAAATGCATATATTGTTCTAGTTTTGGCCTTTTGTCCACACTGTGAAGATGTTTTTAGGAATGTAAATACATGTTTTTGAAAAGGTTTTCCAAAGTGGATACACTTGAAAATGCCATTTTCGTATTGCAATGTGAAGTGGCCTTCTCAAAAAAAACAGTCAGACAGTTGCAGCTGATCCAGAATGCTGCTGCCAGGATTCCAACCCAGGGTCATTCAAAAAATGTAGTCCTGTGGACGTTTTTGGAGACCGCAAATCATGTAGCCGGAGGTGCGTATGGCTTCATTTTTTTTCGTTTTTTTAAATGAACACTACAGGGCGGTATAACGATGTTCCTTTTCGCGCTCACCAGCTGACCGATTACATCCGTGTGGAGGGTTTACCCGCCACAACCAGTTTGTCCCGTTAGCTCGTCAGATAACATTGGCAGACTTGAGACGCAGACGGGGTTCGAGTCCGGGGAAGAACTGTTCCAGAAATCAGGTAAGAAAAAAAACAAAATAAAAAAAATAAAATGAACAAGTAAATAACAGGGTGAGAATGTGGTAAAATCCAAAAAACGTGGTAAAAATTAGACGAGGGCTTTTAATTTTTCTGGACAGCTTTTGTAAACCGTTGGTTGGGTTCAGGGAAGTAAGTGGGTGGGCGGGTCAATCCATAAAATTGATTGGGTTTAGGGAAGGGGGAGGGTGGGTCAGTCAGTCGATTGGCCGGCCGGCCATTCAGTCAGACAGACAATCAGTCGACAGCGGCCTCTGATGGGTTTACGCGAGAACAGTAGGTGCGAACGGCACTCGCGAAAGAAATTTGAGATGTGAAAAAGCACACACAGTGGCCTCTCGTGGATTTGCAAAAACAAAAACTGCAAAAATACCTACCTCACGAGACTTATTTTTCAGTCACCAGAAACGTCCATGGGACTACATTTTCAGAATAAGCCTGGGTTGCAGGATTCTGACCAGAACCAGAATATCCAAGCACCTCACACCTGCCTTTACACTGGCTCCCAGTTACATTCAGAATGCAGGCCCGTAGCCATGATGGGGTTCGAAAGAATGACAAAGGTTCAGTATTTGTCAAATACATGAGCTCATTTGTCCTATTTTGACTGTATGCCATCATAAGCTGTCAAAATAACCCATTGAAAATGGCTTTAAGACCAAGCAGAATCTGATGCAAGCAACGTCACCTTTCAATGTATTGTTGTTATAGAGAAAACATTTGAAAAGTAACTTTTATTCAAAATCTTCTAAAACGGGGCGACGCAGTGGCACAGGTAGTGCTGTCGCCTCACAGCAAGAAGGTCGCTGGTTCAAGCCTCGGCTAGGTGAGTTGGTGTTTCTGTGTGGAGTTTGCATGTTCTCTCTGCGTTTGCGTGGGTTTCCCCCACAGTCCAAAGACATGCAGTACAGGTGAATTGGGTCGGCTAAATTGTCCGTAGTGTATGTGTGTGAATGTGTGTATGGATGTTTCCCAGAGATGGGTTGCAGCTGGAAGGGCATCCGCTGCATAAATTATGTGCTGGATAAGTTGGGGGTTCATTCCACTGTGGCGTCCCCAAATTAATAAAGGGACTAAGCCGAAAAGAAAATGAATAATTGAATGAATGAATGAACAAAATGTTAATATTTGTTTAATTCTGTGAAAGTCTGAAAATATTTCTTCTAAATATCAATTAAAAGAATTGTCATTTAGTCAGAATATTTTGTTTTATGATTCAAAACTAGTTATTCCACCAAATATTGATATCTAAACTCTTTGGATTTAAAAACACTGGTCTTGTGTTGTCTAAAAGTCAAGTTGAATGTGAATACATGGCACCTCTTTTGTTATTTTATGCAAAAACAATTGTAATATATTCTGGGTTCCCTTTTTTGAAACCTCTGCTGTCTCATATTAAAGTGTTCCACCTCTTGCTGGGTGATAGAACAGCCTTCTAGGCAAACAGCAATGCTTCCTCTTGTGGTAGAATAACAGAGAGTTGCTGATTAAGATGGGTTTGCTGAGAAGTGATAGCAGACGACCAGTGTTGCTGCTGCAGGAAACTCTGCCTGTTTCCTCCCTCGAGTCCCTAAAACAGAGTAAAAACAAAGCGATTGATTTGTGTATGGATTAAAAGATCATCATTTATGCAACATAACATTTTCTCTTTAAAGACTCTTCTGTTTAAATACTGTTTAATTGTTTACTGAAGATAGTGTGACTGCATGCTCAGATATACCATGACAGTCTAATGGGTGGTTGCCAAGGTGTTGCTGTGCAGTTGCTTGGGTTACTGGTCACCATCAACAAAGCCCAGATGCTGCGCTGCAATTCGCATACTATCCATCCTATATAGGATTTAAAAATAGAATTAGAATGTGCCAATCTGTACATTACCTGACAAAAGTCTTATCGCCTATCCAAGTTTTAAGAACAACAAATAATTACTTGACTTCTAGTTGATTATTTGGTATCAGAAGTGGCTAATATGAAAGGCAAATGCCTGTAGATTACGCTTATTTTACCATAATAAAATATGATCATGCCTTGATTTTTAATTATTTAATTAGGACAGTAAGGTCTGACTTTGCTTAGACAAAAGTCTTGTCACTTAACAGAAATAATGTCCAGTATAGAATATAAAATCATGCTGCAGTGGAAAAAGAATGAATAGTGTGTATGACTCCCATGAGCTTGGAGGATTGCATCCATACATCTCTGCATTGACTTAAATAACGTATTAATAAAGTCATCTGGAATGGCAAAGAAAGCATTCTTGCAGGACTCCCAGAGTTCATCAAGAATCTTTGGATTCATCTTCAATGTCTCGTCCTTTATCTTAGCCCAGACATGCTCAATAATGTTCATGTCTGGTGACTGGGCTGGCCAATCCTTGAGCACCTTGACCTTCTGGAACTTTGATGTGGAGGCTGAAGTATGAGGAGCGCTATCCTGCTGAAGAATTTGCTCTCTTTTATGGTTTGTAATGTAATGGGCAGCACAAATGTCTTGATACCTCAGGCTGTTTATGTTGCCATCCACTCTGCAGATCTCTCACATGCCCCCATGCTGAATATTACCCCAAACCATGATTATTCCTTCACCAAACTTGACTGATTTCTGTGAGAATCGTGGGTCCATGCGGGTTCTAATAGGTCTTCTGCAGTATTTGTGATGATTAGGATGCAGTTCAACAGATGATTCATCAGAAAAAATTTACCTTCTGCCACTTTTCCGAATGCTGAATTAGAAGTCAAGTTATTATTGGTTGCTCGTACAACTGGGAATGACGACAAGACTTTTTTCAGGTACTGTAGTATGTTGAGTATGACAAAAGTTCCTGGATGATAATGTTGGATGTGAACAAAGACTATAGAATACGCAAGACATGTCACTGGTATAGTTATGATTAGGGAAATGTGTAACGGTCAATATGGCGAATGCCTTTTAGTACAGCCGCCATCAGTGATCTCTACAGACCGACATTTCTCTGGGGGAGAAACTCGCACCAGATGTGTGCTTTTATGACACTTTATGTGGTCAACAAACACAATGGAATCTCAGCGAATACTAGCTTCAAAGACATAAGAAATATATCCAAATTAAAGCTTGAATTCTGTTCTTTTAAACCAGGGGTGTCCAAACTCAGTCCTGGAGGGCAGGATTACTGCATATTTTAGTTCCAACCCCAATCAAACACACCTGAACCAGCTAATCAAGCTCTTTCCAGGTATACTAGAAATTTCCAGGCAGGTGTGTTGAAGGAAGTTGGAGCTAAACTATGCAGGACACCGGCCCTCCAGGACCAAGTTTGGGCACCCTTAAGTTTTCTGGTTTTGTAATCTGTATAAAATGTACGTGAGGTACGGTCCGTCCTGTCAAACGCACATCACATGACAGCAGCAACTACTCAAATGCCCACAAACTTGTAAACAAAGAGCTGCTGTCATTTCTGGAGGAGATTTGCCATCAAGACCAAGTTGAGAATAACTTCTGAAGACCAGCGCGATCTGACGAAGCATTATCTAGAGGATGATAATGTGTAACACGTCCAGAAATGAGGTTGGTGTCGTGATCTCGTTCCTTTTGAGTGCACATGCGCACTAGCTCGGGCAATCTGAAAAAAATTTCATTTTTGTATAATAACGAAAGTTATGAGACAGTTGTTGTTTAAGTTTATTGGTGCTTCCAAACATACACTGTAAAAAAGTCCGTAATTTAACGGTTTATTTCCGGCAGCTGGGGTGCTGGAAAAAAAGTTAAATAATTGCTGTTAAATTACAATACAGAAATTTACCAGAAATTTAAATTTAAGGAAACAATGATGTCCATTAGTTTACAGAACATTTCTGTAATTTAATGTCCGTTATTTTATGTTTTTTTTCCAGCACCCCAGCTGCCAAAAATAAACCGTAAAATTATGGATTTTTTTTTACAGTGTATGTTTGGAAGCACCAATAAACTTAAACAACAACTGTCTCATAACTTTCGTTAGTGTCATACAAAATTTTTTCAGATTGCCCGAGCTACTGCACATGTGCAATCGAAAGGAACGAGATCACGACACCAACCTCATTTCTGGCCGTGTTACACATTATCATCCTCTAGATAATGCTTCGATTTTTTTTACAGTGTATGTAATCGTAAGCTTGGCAAACAGTTTTAGAGAATTTGATGTTTTCTCATTCAGACAGAATACCCGAGCATACTGCCCGAGAGGCGTTTCAAAGATGGCTGCTGAGTGAAATGACTTGCCTTAAAGGGACGTTGACGTGAATTCAATTAGAACTACAAACTCAGGGAATAAGTGTAAACAAACTACAACCATGGGGACATGCGAGACCAACCGTCAAGTTAAGAGGCTTCTGTAAAGTGGTTAGAATGACTTATTAATTAATATATAGCCAACTGAAAAATATTTAAATCACGTTTTTCTTGTTAGATTTCCTTTTTCTCAACAGTGTGAAATTATATAAAGACGTGTTTGGACATTGACTTCTGAATGCATAATTATACAAGACCTGAGGAGATTTCTCTGCATGAAAGACTTGTGAATGGCAGATTAACCTGCTGCTGCATCTCCAATAAGGTAGGTAATTAAAGGGCCCATGAAATTACAATAAAGTCTTTTAGATGTTAGTATCAGTATTATTTGTTTTTAAGATATCTAAAATATAGTGTGTGCCAAAACAGTGGCAAAATTCGTATTTCGAAAATATAAAACTGATATAAACATGAAAAGCTTGTAGTTTGTCACTTCAGCCTAAATGGATCAGCGGTTTTATTTACATCACCTCACACTACAGTTTCTCATCACATCATAACCAATCAAATCTCTCTAGTATCTGATATGCCCCTCCCCCTTCAAGACGCTTCTCATTTGCTTTTCATTGGATGTACTCGTGCTCAACTACTCTCACTGGCAGAGCTGTGATAAAACAAAACACTAATGGCTGTTTTCTAAAAAGGGGAGGGGCTACATTATGTCCCGCCCTCTCTTTGTGTTTCGGTTGCGAATACATCAAACGTTGATTAAAAATGCATATTTCCAAGCTCTTCATGGGACCTTTAAATATGAAAGTTATTTTGGATGATGTATGGAGATGATTGACGGGATGTAACTAAGTAGCATAATGGTCTTGCATACTCTTCTACTCTTCCATGTACTTTTTCTTCATAAAAAAAATACATTTAGCATGTAGTGTAAGTATGCAAATTGGGATGCAGCAAGAGTCTTTATAGAAGGTTTTTTTATAGTTCCTAGAACTACTGGTGGACGTTCTGACATTTTGGTCTTTTCACACTACAGGGACTGCAATTTTATTTATTTTTAGCAATTTTAGAGCCATTTTAGTTATAGGAACTCTTTTTGGGGAAACCCTTTAAAAGCACAATACCAGTGGTGTAAGTAGTGTACATCAATTAAATGTCATACACATTGCCATTACTGAGCTGTTAGCGTATTTAACTGTCATTTGTGTTACTTTTAGTATTTTTTCTCCTATCTAGTGAGATCTAGGTCCCCACCAGGGGTATCTCCAGATTTGTGTCTCCAGAATGTGTCTGTAAAGTTTCAACTCAAAACAGCCATCAGATTTTTTATTATACCTTTCATGAGTTTCTAGTTTATAGCTATTTTATAGGACAGTCACGCTGTCTATGCAGTGAGTTTATTGGACCAGGTTACCTGCAGCCTGAAGTTCAGTCTACATTTTCACTACAAGATGTCAATAAGAATAGTTTGATAATGTGATGCACGCTGTACATCGAACTGCCATCGCAACTGTTATGAAGCAGACGGACAGACTGGGTGAAATAAAGATGTAACAGTTTATTAGGACAACGTAGAACACAAACAGGCGAACAGACTGGGAGGATGAATGAGCTGGATGGATAACTGTCCTTTTCTTGGTAGAACAGAGGAGACACAACAGGGAAGACAAATAGCACACACCACTGACTGGATACACGGGGGACAGGAACAACTAGGGGTAAACAGAAACACGGTAAGTACAAGGATGCTAGTTCATGAGTGTTAGCCAAGAGAGTGACCACTTAGAGTCCGCTTCATATAAACGAGGCCGGACACTGAGTGAAGTGAGGTGTGTGCTTATATAGTGAGCCAGGGGATTGGATGCAGCTGTACGTGATTAAAACTCAGGTGATGGTGCTCGCTGTGATTGAGTGCAGGAAGAGCCTGGCCAATCCGTGACAGCAACATATACGTGAATTTCAGCTCCAACCTGAAAAGTGTCAAAATTATCCACATTTGAACCTTATTAATGGTAACTATGGTAAAACTAAAGAAACAGCTGTTTATTGGAATAACTGATTAGCCCTGCACATACTAGTCATTCACACCGTTAACCATTAAAAACATAACATTTAAACATTATTTTTTAACATAAAATGGTGTATATATATATATATATATATATACACTATTAGAAATAAAGGTACAGGAGCTGTCTCTGGGGCAGTACCTTACATATTTGTACCTGAAGGGTCCACAATGGTACCTCAAAGGTACTTTTTAGGTACATTTGGGTACTAATATGCACCTTTTAGGTACAATTGTGGACTCTTTGGGTACAAATATGTATCTTTTGAAAAGGTACTGCCACAGTGACAGCTCCTGTACCTTTATTTCTGAGAGTGTATATATGTGTGTGTGTGTGTGTGTGTGTGTGTATTTGAAGTCTTAATTATTAGTCTTAATTTATTTGATCTTTGCCATGATGACAGTAAATAATATTTTACTAGATATTTTTCAAGACACTTCTATACAGCCTAAAGTGACATTTAAAGGCATAATAGGTTAATTAGGCAAGTCATTAACGATGGTTTGTTTTGTAGACGATCAAAACAAATATTGTTTAAGGGGGCTAATAATATTGACATTAAAATGGTTTTAAAACAAATAAGATCTGCTTTTATTCTAGTCGAAATAAAACAAATAAGACTTTCTCCAGAAGAAATAATATTATAGGAAATACTGTGAAAAGTTCCTGAATCTGTTAAACATCATTCGGGAAATATTAGAAAAAGAAAAGAAATTCACAGGAGGGCTACTAATTTTGACTTCAACTGTTTATGCATATATGAGCAATTCCAGTGTTATGGATGTGACATTTGCAGTAAAAACTCAAAACAAAAATTCACATAGAAAGTATATGTTAACATTATATTAAAACATCTATTTAAATTTTCCAGAACAACTGACCACAGAGTTAAGAGACCAGAAAAATATCAATCTGTATACATGTTTTGTACTTTAAATGAGGAAAAAAAATGCGTTATGGATGTGGCCAAAAAAGATAGAGTTTTCCATATATATATATATATATATATATAGTTGAGTTATTAGCCCAACACCTCTCCGACCTCACCCTTTATTTGGACGGTCCATTTGTTGAATATAAGTTACATTGCATCTACATGTCAATTAATTCTCATTAGATTATAAATAGACTGTTAGGTTGTTGTTAGGGTTGGGGTTAGTGTAAGTTGACATGTACTTGCAAAGTTTCTTATAGTCAGTTAAATGTCTGTTGAAGGACTGTTCATACTGTCAGTATCAACAGATATTAAGCAGACAGTCTACTAATACTCAAATGGACCATCACAATAAAGTGTTACCCTCATTTCTAATAACTGATTTATTTGATCTTTGTCATGATGACAGTAAATAATATTTGACTAGATATTTTTCAAGACACTTCTATACAGCTTAAAGTGACATTTAAAGGCTTAACTAGGGTAATTAGGTTAACTAGGCAGGTTAGGGTAATTAGGCAAGTTATTGTATAACGATGGTTTGTTCTGTAGACTATCGAAAAAATAAATAGCTTAAAGGGGCTAATAATATTGACCTTAAAATGGTTCTTAAAAAATTAAAAACTGCATTTGTTCTAGCTGAAATAAAACAAATAAGACTCTTTCAGAAAGAAAAAACATTATCAGACATACTGTGAAAATGTCCTTGCTCTGTTAACATCATTTGGGAAATATTTAAAAAAGAATAAGAATCAAAGGGGGCTAATAATTCTGACTTCAACTGTGTAAAATAAAAAGTAACTAGTAACTATTTACTTGAGTAATTTTTTAATCGGATACTTTTTTACTCTTACTCAAGTAACTTTTAAGATTGTTACTTTTACTTGAGTAAAAATTTTGCCAAGTACTTTTACTTGAGTATAGATTTTGGATACTCTACCCACCTCTGCCTTTAACTAATTAACTAGTAACTAATAGCTTTTAAATATTTTATATAAACATAGTTAACCTGCAGTTATATAGCATATATGTGGTGATGTCCATGAAAAGTCACTTTTTTAAAGAAATTGGCAGTAGCAGTAGCAGTGGTTTACAGAATAGGCAAATGTTCAGCAAAGGCAGGGTGCCTTTTGGTATGCGACAGTCTCTCTGCAGTGGCATTCTCCACCAGGCCAAAAACAAACACGGCGCACTTTTGCTCTAAGTCCCATCACAAAAGCAGCTTCTGTCAGGGCAGATCAGGCCACCACGTTCCCCAGCTCCGAGACTCTGCTGGCTGTCAGGAGCGATGAGCGTCCAGCGGGTGCCACTGCCCCGGCCTAATGGGCACACGGGAGCCAGAGCGAGCCCTGCACCGCATGCCCCCCCGGATTTGTCATTTGTGAGATTTAATTTGTCCAAGAATGAGCCGGAGTCAGAGGTCAGTGGGTTGGAGAGGCCGACCTGCTGACAGGTTGACCATTCGCGGGGGGCTAATGAGAGCATTCGGCCAACTGAACGGAACAAAGGCAGACGGATTACATGGACTCATTTGTTGACTGGAATCAATAACACCAGGCTCTGGGACTGTGCGTTTCCTCTTATGCTCAGCACCGGGCCGGAGGACTCCACTATTATTCATGAAACGACACACACACACATGCCTTTTCAGTCATACGTGCTTACTTTTCACTCTCTTTGCACGCATGGCGGATCACGCATTAATTTTTGTGGCTTTTTCCACTTGGGTTGCAGCATTGTGACTAGTGGACAGAAACAGGGAGACCCTTTTTTATATTTTGACCTTCATTTTCCACTCACTGTTTCGGTTTAGCATATTTTCTTTGGCTATTGACCATCACTAACAGGCAGGCTGAGGACAGCGGTGAACTTAAGTGTTTTACACTGGAAGAAAATAAATGGTTGTTAAAAAATAAATGACTATCATTATTTAACATTATTTATACCAGCAAAAGTCATTTAACATTTACATTTCTTCATTTTGTGGACACTTTTATCCAAAGAAGCACTTTAACTCATCAGATTTGCAGTATATATTATAACATTTAAAAGTATTTGTGGGTTTTTTATGTCTTCGAAGCATATGAAGAGGAGAGAGTGTGCTCTACAGGTGGTTTGTCAAGCCCGTTCACATTTGTGAAGCACACTCAGAATTAGAGATGGCTGATATTGACATTTTAAT
>CAIGQZ010000276.1:1938239-1958470 GCA_903798205.1 Danio tinwini
TTTGTGTTTTTTTGTGTCTTCGAAGCATACAAAGAGGAGAAAGTGTGCTACGGGTGGTTTGTCAAGCCCACTCACCTGTGTGAAGCACACTCAGAACTAGAGATGGGCGATATGGACATTTTAATTTACATTTATTCACTCGATAAACACTTTTATCCAAGTTTTATACGAGAGTTGCAGTATATATTATGACATTTAAAAGCTTTTGTGTTTTTTTGTGTCTTCAAAGCATACGAAGAGGAGAAAGTGTGCTACGGGTGGTTTGTCAAGCCCACTCACATGTGTGAAGCACATTCAGAATTAGAGATGAGCAATATTGACATTTTTATCCAAAGAAGCACTTCAAATCATCAGAGAGCTGCAGGATATGGTATGACATTTAAAAGTATTTTTTGTTGTTGTTTTTGTGTCTTCGAAGCATATGAAGAGGAGAGAGCGTTACATTGAATGTAAAATTTTAAGCTAACAAGTTATTCTAATAGAATGGCATAGTGGTTCAGTGGTTAACACTGTCGCCTCACAGCAAGAAGTTCACTGGTTCAAGTTGGCATTTCTTTGTGGAGTTTGCATGTTCTCCCGTTCCCCTGTTCATTTGGGTTTCCTCTGGGTGCTCCGGATTGCCCCACAGTCCATAGACATGCGCTATAGATGAATTGGATTAACTAAAATTGGCCGTATTGTATGAGCGTGTGTGTGAATGCGAGAGTGTATGGGCATTTCCCAGTGATGGGATGCAGCTGGAAGGGCATCCGCTGCATTAAATATATGCTGGAATAGTTGGCAGTTAATTCCGCTGTGGCGACCTCTGATAAGTCAGAGACTAAGCTGAAGGAGAATTAATGAATGAGTTATTCTAATGAATATGTTAACATACTTTGTAATTTATATTAACTATAACAGCAAAAATTGAAACCTAAAAGAATAAATTTCATAACAAAACTGTTGTCAGTTAGAAATAATATTACATAAATATGAGTTTAAGATGCATTTTGGGAATGAGAATAAAGTTAAAAACATAAATGTTTTAATGAAATTCATTCATTTTCTTTTTGGTTTAGTCCCTTTATTAGTCCGGGGTGACCACAGTGGAATGACTTATCCAGCACGTTTTTACGCTAAACTAAAATAAATAAAAATGTAAACAATAAATGTAAAATGTAATACATAAATGCATAATTTAAAAAATAAATTTCTTTTATGGTTAAATTTGTTACTCTTTAACATGACCACAAATTATACAAACAATATGCAAATGTGTTATTAAATTACATTGAAAAAAATACTTTACATTAAATGGGTTCAGCTGACCTGACAAAAATATATAAATATGCCTAAACTCAATGAGTGACATTTACTTTTTGTTCAACCTAATTCTTTCAAATGAGCTGAAGCAACCAACCCAGGCTCATTATTGATACATACCCCTATCTACATTTCTGGAGAGCGCCAAATACGTCCCAAGAGGTATGTTTTTTTTGCAGGTTTTGTTTCGCGAATCCACCAGAGGCCTCTGTGTAAATTTGAGATCTCAATTTTTTGTCACGAGTGCCATTCACCTGCTGGTCTCATGTAAATCCACCAGAGGCCACTGTCGACTGACTGACTGGCCAAACGACCGCTACCCTCACCCACCACCTTCCCTAAACCCAACCGATAGTGTTTTCAAAAGCACAGATTGACCCGATCACCCCCTTCCCTAAACCCAACTTACAAAAAAAAGCAATCCAGAAAAAGAAACACCCTTGCGGTCGCCTGATTTTGACTACATTTTCAGATTTTACCACATTCTCACCCTGTTATTTACTTATTTCATTTTTTTGGCTTCTGTTTTTGTCTTACCCGTTTTCTGGAACCGTTCTTCACCAGACTCGAAGCCCATTGTTTCAGTCAACTCTGCACCACATCACAAATCTGCCAACGTACACGGCGAGCCACTGGACAAATTGGTAACAGCGGAAAAGCCGTTCACACAAGAGGTAAGCGGTCAGTTGTAATCGAGTAAAGGAACGACATCATACCGCCCTGTAGTGTTCCTTTTAAAGATGAAATGCAGCCATACGTTTCTCTGGCTACATAATTCATGCTCTCCAGAAATGTATACGAGGCTACGCTTTCAGAATGAGCCTTTGTTGGAAACAACACAATCCTTGAGGTTTTTTTGGGGACAACGTAATTGTTTTATGTTCAATACACTTACATTTGTAAAAAAGAATTAAGTTAATTGAATAGATTTGTGTCAGGCGAACATTGAAGTGGACACATCAACAAATGACATTGTTCAAACTGCTTATTTAAATTGAGCTGAATCAACACACAGTTGTTTTTGGGATAACTTAATTGTTTTATGTTCAATCCACTCCAATTTGTAAATACTAATTAAGTAACTTTATTCATGTTGTTGATTGTGTAAATCCCAGCATTTTTTACAGTGTAACAGCATCTCTCTCTCTCTAACTTTCTCTGTGTGTGTGTGTGTGTGTGTGTGTGTGTGTGTGTTCGCGCGCTGATTTGTTCCACTGGAATGCCTCTGATATTGTTCGCCCTGATGAGGTCTGGCTGAAAGTTTTTACTGAGGAAGTGCATCAGGAGCTGGAGGAAGCCCTTGCCAGTATCCGCCCTCTATCTACTGCGCAGGGAAGGGGAAAAAGAAACGCTAATGTAAACACAAGCGCAGCCATAAACTGTCTGATTGAACCTGACACAATGTAGAGAGTGTTTACCTTTCACTCTCCGATGTTGATTGATTTTTATTTGCTTTAATGACATCATGATTATTATTTTTTTAAGGGTCTTGTTGTTGCTCTTAGGGTCTGAAATGAATGTTTTTTGAATCAGAAAAAGAAGCGTGACTTGAAATGCTGAAAGAGGAGCTATCGGGGCTTTACTTCACAGTGGGGCGACTGAAACATGCCAGCAGTGTGTGTGTGTGTGTGTGTGTGTGTGTGTGTGTGTGTGTGTGTGTGTGTGTGTGTGCCAGTATTGTCAGCAATGTCAGAAAAAGAAAGAGCAGAAAAGAATTAGTCTAAACCACGGGGTAAGAGCTTCAAAGCAGAAAGGTCTGCTAAACAAAGAGCAGAAATGTAGAAGGGGAGACTTCTGCTGGATCCAAATTGTGAACCTTATTATTACTTATTAGGATCCCACTGCTTGCAAGCCTGTTTTCGTACAAAAAAAATAATACACGAACAAAAGTTGATGATAAATGTAAAGCAAAAGTGTCTAGTTTTTGGCACTGTGACATCTGCTTCATGTGAACAAAATATATTGATTTAAATATATATATATATATATTTATAATAATATATATTTATATACTATAAAAGGTTGCCACAGCGGAATGAACCACCAACTATTCCAACATTTGTTTTACGCAGCGGATGCTATTCCAGCTGCAACCCAGTATTGGGAAACACCCATACACACTTATTCACAACAGACAATTCAATTCACCTATAGCGCATGTCTTTGGACTGAGGGGGAAACTGGTGCACCTGGAGGAAACCCACGCCAACACTCAGAGAACATGCAAACTCCACACAGAAATGCCAACTGACCCAGCCGGGACTCGAACCAGCGATCATTTTGCTGTGAGGCAACAGTGCTAACCACTGAGCCACTGTGACACCTATATATATATATTTTTTTTTTTCTAGGCAAGAATGCAGTTGTTTAGACTGCATCTATGCAGTTTATTTAAAAGGATAGAGCTTTTCAATATTTTTAATTTCAGAGATTTCGCGTGTCGGTGGCTAATCATTGAGCAGAGCAAAGATGTTTGCTCCACAAGATGGCGACAGAGACAGCCTAATAAGTCCTTAATAAGTTATGTTCTAATAAGTTATGCTCCATGATGTTGCAAACTGATGTTTTCTTATTATATTATTCTATTTTGTCTGTATAATCATGCAAACACTTGTTTGTAGAGCGAGTAGTTTGACCGTTTTCAGCCGTTTATTATTCCTAGTCGTTTCTCCCACAGGCAACTGAATCGTAAGTTCTAATACAATTGTGAAAAACGAGAGCACTTCCGCATTAAAGAATAAGGTCAATACCACATGTCTTTGGACTGTGGGGGAAACCGGAGCACCCCGAGGGAAACCCATGAGGAAGCAGGAAGAACATGCAAACTCCACACAGAAATGCCAACTGACCCATCCGAGGCTCGAACCAGCAACCTTTTTGCTGTGAGGCGATCGTGCTACCCACTGCGCCATTGTGACACCCCCAAGGATTACATTCTCATTTATATTCAGTTTAACTTTAAGTACACTCTCAAAAATAAAGGTACAAAATCTGTCACCTTTTCAAAGGTATAGTTTTGTTTCTAACATGTGCCTTCATTATTACTATATTAAAAAGTACCAATGTGTAATGGCTCGTTTCCACTGACTGGTACAGTACGGTACGGTACGGGTCGGTACGGGTCACCTTTATCAGGCTTGCGTTTCCACTGCTAAAAGAGTACCAAGGGTAATCCTGTGGTGGGCGTAGTGTACGACTGAAAGTGGCAGTCAACGTAATTTTCGCTTGAAAAAAATGTCTAAAGTAAAGCTGTACGGGTCACTCACATATCATATGAGAAGCACTTCTCACAAAACAGAGGCTTTACACATATAAATACTTCTGTATAAATGTTTATTACTTTTCTATGAACATGAGTTGATTATATCTGCAGATCAATGACAGTGTGAAATAGCCTACTGTATCCTCTGCATTTATATAAAATAAAATAAATAAATGCAACATATATAAACACATACCGACCCTTACAGTCTCCGATATGTTACAAATTACAGAAAAAACTACACAAAGCATATATTTAGTCTTTATTTGAGTTAAAAAACAACACGAAATATAGCCCACAGTCAGTGCAAACCTCTCATGATTAAATGTGTCTGTAATCTTCAGCAGCACGTGTAGCCTCTTGTTAGAAAGTAATTCCATCATTCTGAGTTCATAATAGTCCAAAAGGTGATGATAATAATAGTTAAACATGGCAGTTTGTTCACATTTGCAGAAAAAATTATGTGCTCCTTTTTTTCTGGCTTCTCCTTTAGTTTTTTCGCACCTTTTGACAGCCATAAAAGCGTACCATACCGTACCACTCAGTGGAAACGGGACATAAAAGAGCTAAAATGAACCCTAAAGACAAAAAAAGTGACAAGATTTGTCAGTGACAGATTTTGTACTGTTATTTCTGAAATTGTACTGAAATAGCAAATATAATAAAAATAACACTAATACACATAAAAAATATGAAATTTACAGTAACACTTTATGAAGCAGATCTCGCTATAGTGGCTTATTACCTGCCTTTTATTAAGATATTGGCATTCAGTACTATTTAGTATTCAGTTATTAGTATTTATTCAGCATGATCCTATTCTACATCCCGAATCCTAGCCAACACCTTAACCCAGGGGGATCCAAACTCGGTCCTGGAGAGCCGGTGTCCTGAAGAGTTTAGCTCCTACTTGCTTCAACACACCTGCCAGCAAGTTTCTAGTATATCTAGTAAGAACTTGATTAGCCGGTTCAGGTGTGTTTGATTAGGCTTGGAGCTAAACTCTCCAGGACACCGGCTCTCCAGGACTGAGTTTGGACACCCCTGCCTTAACCTAACGACAACTTCAATAACAACACTGTAAAAAGCGATTAGTTGACCGCTGCATTAAAATGAAATACAATATTTTATTATTTTTTTTGTTTCCCGGCTCACCTCTTGATCTATTATTATTATTATTATTATTATTATTATTATTATTATTATTATTATTATACTATTATAAATTCATCAAATAGTTAGTTAAATTCTTCTTCTTAATATTATTCTTTACTTTTAGTTTTTATTATTTGTATATTATCATTATTATAGTAATGTTTTTAATTTAATTATTATTCTCATTGTTTTGTTTGCAGCGCTTTATTATTCTACTTTTTTTCCCACTCTTCCCCTTCCTTTTCAGTTTTTTTCTTTCCTTTTTCTTCTCCTATTTCCTTTCTTCTACTTACTGTTATTATTATCATCATTACTATTATTATTCATTATTATCATTTTTGGTCCTCTTCCTGATTTCCCAACCTCCCCTCACCTCCTCACTATTATCATTAATCGTATGACTTTTACTCTTGTTACCATTATTATCATTACTATTCTGACTTGTCCTCCCGTTATCTCCTCATTATTATTATTACAAGTATTTCTACAATTGTCATTATTCAGGTTGCTGTAGTTGTTGTTGTAGTAGTAGTAATAGTAGATGTAGTAGTAGTAGTAGTAGTCATTGTAGTAGTAACGATTGTATTTGTAGTTGGGATTGTTGAAGTAGTAGTTGTAGTAGTTTCTGTAGTAGTAGATGTCGTTGGTGTAGTGGTACCAGAAGTAGTAAAGGTGTTGGTGTAGTAGTAGTAGTAGTAGTCTGAGTAGTAGTATCAGAGGTAGTAGATGTTGTTGATGTAGATGTTGTAGTACTAGTGATTACTGTAGTAGTATCAGTAGTAGTAGTAGGAGACGTTGTTGTAGTAGTGTCAGTTGTAGTAGATGTTGTAGTAGTATCAGTTGTAGTAGTATCAGTAGTTGTAGACGTAGTAGTAATAGTTGTTGTGGCTGTAGTAGCAGCTGCAATAGTAGTTGTAATATTAGTAACTTTGTGATTTATTATTATTGTTGTTGTCAGTTATTACTGTTGTCCTTTCTCTTTACTGTCATCATTACTAGCGTTGTTGTCACTCTTTACGACTGACTGGTTACTTTCTATTTGTTTATTTATATCTATGACACTTGCTTCATTTATTGACTGTTATTGACCCTTATGTATGTACTCTGACCTGTCCACCTTGTTACCTTTACATGCACACGCACACACACACACACACACACACACACACACACACACACACACACACACACACAAACATGCACGCACACACGCACCTGCCAGTACCTGGCTGTATTGTTGTTGTTTTTGTTTTTCGATGTTGTTTTTTATGTTTTATTTTCTTAGTATGATCCCAATTTGTGTACCTTTTTGCATATTCTAATAATAATAATAAAAAAAAGAAATACAATAAATTAAGTACATTAAAATTAAGTGCACTATTGTAAAAAAATAAGTTATGTCAACTTAACAGTTCCCAGTTTTAACGGGTTTACTCAACAACTGTTTACTAATTGCTTTGTACAGTGTATTAAGAAGCAGCAAATTCTGAATTTACTGTGGCAGTCATAGTTAACGTAAAAATTCTTGAATGGTAGTGAGCATATTGCATTTTTAAGTATACTATCGTGTACAATGCCAGGCTAACAGAAAGCATTTGACACGTTTAAGAGGAACTTTCCTTTCTCTGCTGGTATGTGAAGCTTCCACAGGCATTTACCACTGGAACTAACACTCAAACTAATGTGACCAATATAGCTAATGTGACCGAACGCATGCTACAAAAATGACTACAGAAAGGACCACTTCCTAATCTGATGAAAAGGGCAAAACACACTCTTTTTGTACAACTGTATCAGTATTAATGCTACATTGTTTCAGATTTAAACATCCCCAAATGAAAAATCACTGATCAATATTGATCAAAAATGAATGCAATTGAGTGTTCTTGGAAAAAAGAAGCCAGTCCTGGTGTATTTCAGTGAATAAAGGGGATGACCGCTTGCCTTGCCTTGCCTTGGAAAAGTTAACCTATTTTTGAAAAACAAAACTCATATGTTTTGGTCTATTTGGAAAATATTCTATGACTTTTTGGAGGATCTAGATGGTGACTCTTTTCTTGAACTGACAGACATTGAAAGTATATATATTAGACCAGTGGTTCTCCAACTTTTTTCACCAAGTACCACCTCAGAAAAAAAATTGTCTCTTAAAGTACCACCATAATGACCAGTATTGCAATACAGTAGTGTAGTAGGTCTAATTAAGCAGCTACAGCACTGCACAGTTCAAAAACGTGGCAGATTAATTCTTATTAATATGAATATTTAATATTGTCAGCCACTTTAAACATCATACATAGATTGAACATTAACACTGTACTGTGCTTACAGGTAAAAAAAAAGTAATGTTAAAATTAAAATGTGCTTTTAAAAGTTAATTAGTTCTTAAAAAGTAAAAATAAAACTGCTGTACTTAAATATAAAGTATTATCATAAAGTAGCCTATTCATCAAAACCTGGAAATGTTGCTTGGACCTCATAAATATAAGCTATATGTCATCATATTTATATATAAACTCTTTTTGATAAATTTTAAAATGTATGAGGCATGTATATATGGCTTATTTGTATATCTTTGAAATCTAAACATTAACTTGTATTTTAAATATATGAAATTGATTTACGTATTTAAATTAGAAATTAGATCTGCTTACTGCACGTTAAAGTAGGCTACGGGTGTCAGAAAAGCAAGTGATTAAACTATACCTGTCAACACTGGGATATAAAAATACGACATACGCCCCAACAACCGTTACAAATATGGGGGGGAAATTAGCTTCAAATGATACAATACTTAACAAACATAAAAAAATTGAAAATAAAATAAAAGGTTTAGCCTTTTAAAATTAATTTACTGATCATATCGGCGTTATCGTACGCATCAAAGGGTTCAAAGTGTGTTCATTTTCTTACTTTAAAGCCCCTATTACACATTGAAAAGGGTCATATTTCGGTTTTATGGGTCTCCAACAACATACTGATATGTATGCAAGGTCAAAAAACACGTTCATGGTCTTATAATATGCATTTATTTTTATCAAATTATCACAGCGACTCCCAAATGAATCGTTCAGCGATTCATTTGTTCCCAAACCCCTGCTTAGCACGAAGCTAATCTGCGCTGATTGGACTGATGACAGCCTGTTGCCATTGGTCGACAGCGTTCAGCGCGAGACGGTAAAATGCCCAACATGGTTTATCAAGCCCGCGGGTCGCCAACATTGGTATAGGATCCGATCGCAGCGGACGCCCGAAACACGCTTCAAAGTAAACTTACTAACACCACAGTAAACAGTACCCGGTTCTCAACAGTGTTATTCAGACACCTCAGTGCCGAAAGCAGTGCAGTTAAACACAAGCTTATTGCTTATGTTAAGTATGACACACATTTAGTTTTAATCCACACAGCAGCAAAAGCTGAACTATTCTGAACCTTGACCGCTGCATGTGTGCGGGATCAGCTAACCGTGGCCAGAGCAATGACAAACGGGATCAGCTAACGGTGGCCATAGCAACGACAAACGGTGAAACGAGCTCACGAAAGCATTTAAATCTGTAAACAAAGCAGCAGGCGTCGCGTTTACAGCGTGGCATTAGAGGCGATATGAGAGTATAAAGAGTTAACCTGATACAGTACACGCGGTTACTAGTAACAAAACATGTAGATCATTTGTATTTGCAATCATTGCTTTGGCACCTCGATTGTGAACTGCTATATGTTTTAAGGGCTTACCTGTACTCTGATTTTCTAAACGATCACATCCCCAGCCGGGAGGTTGTAGCATCCTCTGTCCTCTGACAAGCTATCTCTGCGGGCTCCCGCTCTCCATTCGCAAGCCTTTTCCAGCGTTCAGCAGCCAGCCTCTGTACCTAATAATTTGTCCTTATTTGGCCTGCACCCCTGGTGTCTTGTCTGTCCATTACAAGATAGAGGCAGAAACTAATGCATGAGCTGTGTAGTGATAGATCGCCCATTGCAAGCGTGCAGATTTCTGAACGACTCCTTTCCCTCACACTTCCAATAATATCCAGGTAAACACAGCGTCTTCATGAGCGTCTTGCTGCTGTGTTAGTGGGCGGGGCCGCAGGTTTGAATTTTGCCGGGTCTGCGCGCGCAACCATTATGTTTCGTAACGACGTCACGCCGAAACGGCTGAAGACTCGTTATGAAGACGATTAATTTAAACCACTAGGAGTCGACTCTTTTATAGATGAATCAATAGTTTTAAAAACTGTCCACTTTTTAGATTTAAGCTTTAGCTGGATATTTCACTTCACTAAGAGCTGTGTTACACACTACATGGAAGGTCATTTTCAAAAACCCATAATAGGGGCTCTTTAATTATTCAGCGATTCCTCCACGTACCACTTGAAGGAAGCCTGCATACCACTAGTGGTACACGTACCACAGTTTTAGAACCACTAGATTAGACAAATATGTTATTGCAGTATTATTTAACATTAATATTGTTATTTATTATTATTATTTTTTTCAAAATGCGTAGTTATTTTGAATCTATAATACTCTTGATGTATTTTAGTTTTTGTATTGTTTATTTTTATTTTATTTATTTATTATAAAAATTTTTGCTAAACTGAAACATTAACCTTTGTCAATTTGTATGTCAATGTTTAAAATAAAAAAATAATAATAATAAAAATCAATATAGTACAAGTAATCAATGTACAGTACAATCCATTATAATGGCAATTCGTTATATAGTCACGACATTTAATCTATCTAATTACACTGTAAAAAATGCTGGGTTCCACATAATTGATTTGTGCTGGGACAACATGAACTAATTAGTTTTTTTTTACAAATTTAAGTGGATTGAACATAAAACGATCAAGTTGTCCATCCCAAATATAAAGTATTTATTTTTTTAGCTCGTTTTTAAAATAAATAGTTTGAATGAACAGCAAATGTCTTTTTTTTTACCGTGTTCACAGATTAAAAAAACAAAGCTCACAAATTTTCCTTTTTTTTCATGTTCCTCAACATGACTAATAACTATTTTTTTTCAATAGGCATTTTTACGTGTTGCTCAACACAACTTTTAACCTTTTGTATTTTGTATGCAATATCTCTCATGCCAACATATTCCCACTCCTGATGGACAAAACAGTTTGATTTAGCCGGCAGCTAGCTCTTTGCAATTCTCAAATGGTTGCTTACTGAAACTAAGCAGTGCTGCGCCCGGTCAGTACTTGGATGGGAGACCGCCCATGCTGCCGGAAGTGGTGTTAGTGAGACCAGCAGGGGGTGCTCAATCTGCGGTCTGTGTGGGTCCTAATGCTCCAGTATAGTCAAGGGGACTCTATACTGCATAGTGAGCGACGTTGTTCGGATAAGACGTTAAACTGAGGTCCTGGCCCTGTGTAGTTGTTAAAAATCCCAGCATCCTGGCCAAATTTGCCCAATGGCCTCTGTCAATCATGGCCTACTAACCATCCCCATATCATAATTAGCTTCATCACTCTGTCTGCTCTCCACCAATCAGCTGGTGTGTAGTGTGCAATATGGCTGCCATTGCATCATGCAGGGAAATGCTGCGTACTGGTAATGGATGAAGAGATTCTTCCAAAAATGTGTAAAGTGCTTTGAGTGTCCAGAAAAAAAGCTATAGAAAAGTAAAGAATTATTATTATTATTATTATTATACCACACTATAAGCATATAACTTAGCTCCTAGTCCTAATCCAAACCATTTGTCAATATAAAACAGAGGCTATAGCAGGTAGGTACAAGTACAGTTGAAATTTTTCTTATCGCATGTGATGGAAACCCCATATTTTCTTATAAAAACCCTTATAGCAACACTCCAATTTTTGGAGGAAAATAGGCTCATTCCCCCTCACACCACCAGAATTAAACAGTTAAGCTTTACCTTATTTGGATCTATATGAATCCATATAGCTGATCTCTGGGTCTGGTACTTTTAGCTTAGCTTTGTATAAATCATTGAATTGGATTAGACCATTAGCATCTGACTCAAAAAAAAGTTTAATCTATAATTTATAGATTACATAGACAACTTCTAGGTTGTGCAGTGAATCCTAGTCTTAAACTCCTTTAAGAAAAAAACTTGGATTATTTATATATTAAACCCCACTGTTGTCATTACTAAAGATATTAAGTTAATATTAGGGTTGGGCGATGTCGACCAATTTGGCATTGTACAATGTCTAATGTGAAACATTGTGATGCGCGATGGCATCGTCGTCATAGGCGGCGGTAAATTAATTACTTGTAGCCTACTACGTTTCAACTACCTGACCCGCATGGTCTTTGTTTTACCCATAACCAAATCATAAATAAATAAAGATAAGTTACACACCAATTACCACCTGTCAATCACTTTTTCTGCAGGACTCTGGCATGAATAGGCAGAGTGATCTGTGTCGTTATAATGCATACCTGCCAACATTTGTCCCTGAAAATCTGGAGGAGGGATCTGGTCTGTTGGCGATCTGGGGGAGTCAGCTTCAATGCTTCCCATTCACTTTGAATGGGTGACCTCTGGCGTTGTTGAACTGCATTGTGGATCCGTCAGCGCCGTTTCAGTGGCGTTGCTCGCTGCAGAAGTTGGGGCTTTCTCAAATTTTCAAGTGTCGACGAAAGCGCCAGCCAATCAAATCGCTGTATGCCAATACACCAGCTCAGACAGTAGCTGATTGCTGACTAATTTCATTGGTTGACGCTGCTATGACGATCGCGTCAGCCACAACTTCAGACACGCCCTCTGTTAAGCGTTGACACTGAAGCCCCGTGTGAATGGGGTGTTACAGATTGTATCAATCACCTGAGGACCGGGGGAAGGGGTTGAAATTCCGGGAGAAATGACAAACCAGGAGGTGGATCTGAAATACGGGAGACTCCCAGGAAAAACGGGAGTGTTGGCAGGTATGTTATAATAGCGTCAACAAAATTGGTTGGTAAAAAAGGGGCACAACCAACAGGAGCCAATAATCCAATATGTTATCAGTACATAACATAACACAAACTTTCCCTCACACTTCAGAGCACAGCATCTATGCGACTTAATTCAACCAGAATATGCTACAGTGTTTGTCTTCCTCTTTTCTACAGTGTTTGTGGCCGGGGGTTTCGATTTTCCCAGGTCTGCGCAAATGGGTGAGGCTCTCGTTACAGCGGCGATTCATTCGCACCACTATGAGTCGACTCTTTTATAGATAAATCAATAGTTTTAAATGGTGCGCTTGCAGATTTAAGCCCAAAGGCTCGTACACACCAGGACGCTTTTCGTTTGCGTTTATCGTCAGCGTTTTCAAGACGTTTTTCTGGATTCAAACTCAATCGATTTTCACTGGCGTCAAACAGAAGAGTATGCAAAATCACTCTTTGACGTTAGATGGCGATACACAACTTTAAGCTTCTGACATCCCCTTGTAACAGAGAAGAAGAAGACAGAAAGTTGACACGCTTGTTGTTAAAGTTACTGGCGATTCGAATAAGTATGGATGGTTTAAGTAGCAGCTCTAGCGATGAAGAAATGATTATTGTTCATCAGTGCAATAAGCAGCTCCACATTCATATCACCTCTGGGCATCTTCTTCAATGTGTGCTCGCATTGACAGTTTTGCACTTGAGCGCCTCCAAGTGCTGTTTACTGTAACTTCAGCAGCTCCGTGCACGTGAACAAATGTGCCAATCTGATTGGTGGAGAAGGTTTTGACGTTGCGTGTCAAAACAAACAAAAAAACAAAACAAGCATGAGGCGTTTCATAAAAAATGACGCTTTTTCTCCTGACGTTTTGCGTGTTGGTGAGCACAATCACATTGGCTCCTTTTATTTAGTCACGAGGCATTAAACGTCAACAGAAAACGTGAGCAAAAATCATCCAGGTGTGCACGGGCCTTTAGCTGGATATTTCACTTTACTTAGAGCTTCCACACTGCATGGAAGGTCATTTTTAAAAACCCATCATAGGGGCTCTTTAAGTTAATTCAATGAAGAGACCACATTTGGTCAACTCGATTAATTGAGATTTTCCATTACTCAAACAAACAGAGAATCACTCTCCTCAAATCATTTGAGTAGTCTCAACTTATTAGAGTTTACAGTGTATTTGTATCGGTACTCACACTCCAATAACAACAAAAGACACGTGATATGCCATTTAATTATAATAATAAAACTACTGATGCCTTTTGCGTCAGCATATGGAGGTTCCTCATTTCTTATTTAAAGCAATGGATGAGAATGGGGTCCTGACCGAGCATCAATATGTGACAAGGATTGAGAATGTGTTGCAAACAAACCTATTTCACATATGGGATTTTTACTTGTTTTTGTTTTTTTCCAAATGTTTAAACAATACACTTCACATTAGAACAGAAACCCGGCTACTGATAAGCTTCAGCTCTTCAGGAACACTCCTGCTATCACTGAACCCAGACAAACAAGACGATTCAAGAGTCCCGGCTGAGACTCAGCGCAGAGGAAGCACATTATGAATGAGTTTACCATCTCAGTTACAAGGTCAGGTCTGCACCTCGACTCATTGTTTTGTTTTAATCCATTGCTAACGACTGTATGAGTGTTCTGATAACATACGACAGGATAAGGCAATACAAAGAGAAAAGTAGGTCAAGTTGTAGGGTTATTCTAGCAGGTCATTGAGGAAGATTCCTCGAAAGTCATTGGCATCCTATAAGCTGCTGAATCGGCCGTTTGGGATCATTCAGACAATCAGATGCCCTCGAAATGCACCAAGAGCAGTACCAGACACTCATGTCTAGAGGATTTTCACCATCACAGGAGGGTCTGCCCAAATTATTAGTCAGGAACAAGACGGTTTCCTTGGAATCTGTGCCCATTTCCTATTTGACAATGCAAAGAATGAGCCTTTCCTTACTGTGGCCATTTCCCTCTCATATCCTGAGACCACCCTTTCCATCCAGGCTTGTTACAAATTTAAACAGAGAAAAAAAGGAAAAAGAGAAAGAGGCAGACAGTTTTAAAAAAAGCAGTAAGTGTACCTTTTCCAGTTTATCAAAGCATTTTTTTCAATACTTCATATACTTCATATTTAAAAAACTCTTACAATATAAATCTATATATTATAGTGTAGATTAAGAGTTGTTTCAAATAGTCAACTTATTGGTTGGTTGCCTTATGCCGTCATGTCACAGATGTTTTCACTTCACATGACTATCTGGGGTAGTGTTTGATCGCTACTGTGTTTACACTGCAAGATGGGTCGGCGACAGGGGGTTTCACACTGCATGACAACTTTGTCTCGGTCTGCAAACTACATCTCACAACCAAACACATTCAACAAGTGACATGAAAACAACACAAGTTCACATAGCATATCTTTGAGAAAGAAAACAGAAGCCTTTAATGGGGTAGATAATGTACTTGTTTTGCTTACCTGGGTTTTGAAGGGAAGTAGCTCCTCAACTTTTTTCTTTTTCGACACGGTTGTGGTATGGCTTAGATGCCACATCAAACCAACTCCGGCCAAATTTCCACTAGTTTTTCCTCCATTTCTTGGGTCCAAATACACTGAAAAGAAGCCCTTTTAACTTCTCCCCCCAACCTGCCCCTGGCCTGCAGATACCCATACTAGTGGATGCTGCTCTCTCATTGGCTGTAGGTAATTTACAATGTTATTTGCAATCAGAACACATTTCATATGGCATGATTTTGAATCGCCGACAGCTTCAGATATTTAGCATACCAAATATATCATGGGTGTCGGCAGTGATGTAAAGTAACTAATTACAAATACACATCAACATGATGTCTGATTGACGTTGAACCCTAACGTCATGGGGATGCTGCATTTTGTTTGAAAATGAAAATCAGATTGACGTCAGAACTCAACGTCGGGCCAATGTCAATGTCTAACCTAAAATCAACCAAATATCAACATCTAATGATGTTAGAGCTTGACGTTGTGTGAATGTTACACCTATGACATCTATCGGATGGATTTTGGTTGCCGAACCTGATAAATAAATGTCAGTATTTGACGTCATACATGACGTTGGTTTAAGATGTTGGCTTGATGTTGGATTTTAGTCACTTTCTAACAACCTAAAATCAACCAAATATCAACGTCATTTGACGTCATTATTGGATATCAAAATAACGTTGTTCTTAGCTGCTGGCTTGACAATTAATTTTGGTCACCTGACATCACAACCTAAATCTAACCTAATATTAATGTCTCATGATGTTGTGTGCCTTCTGGGCAATAACTAAATGCACTACAGAATGTTACGTTTACACACAGATGCACAAATTACATGTAAACATATCAGCTTTTAACAGCGTAATACTCACTACTCACTACTCTCGAGTACTTTTATAAGGTCTACTTTTTACTCATACCATCCCCATCGTCTTCGTCAACTCTTCTCTGCCTCTCAAGTCTGCTGACGTACATGGCGAACCACTAGACGAACTGGTAACAGCAGGAAAGCTGCCTATACAGAGGTTAGCGGTCAGCTGGTAAGCGCGAAAAGCAACGGCATCATACCGCCCCGGAGCGTTCGTTTTAAAGACGAAATGCAGCCATACATTCTTCTGGCTACATAGTTTGCACTCTTCAAAAATGTCTATAGGGCTATGTTTTCAGAATGAACCTATGTTGCAACAACGTTTGTTCTGTAGAAAACTGAAGATAAAAAAATTGCTTAAAGGGCCACGAAACCCCTCTGTCTCAGCAGAGTGTTTTAACACCTTTTTTTAAAAAAAGTCAGGAAAGTGGGTGTGTCCAGCTCTGTTTAGGTGGGAGTGTCGGGGAAGGGGAAACAGGGAAGAATTAGCAAAAATGGGCGATTCAATTTGGACACGTGCTGATTTTCACAGAGGCAAAACAAACAAACAAACACACAGACTCAGGGGAGAAAGACAGTGACTGTTTACATGGACATCAGTAATCAAATTATTTGCCAAATTATTAATTTGTTGACTTTAACTGCAGTTTGGCACTTTCACTTTTATTCAGGAACATTTCCTGCATGTCCCACGTGACAAACGACATATTGAAAGTGAGGAACTGCTGAAGAGTGGAGTTTTAATAGAATGTTTGATACCGCATGGCGAATGGGAGAAAAAATCCTCTGCATTTCTCGGTAAATTTCTCGTTAGGTACACTGTCAGAAATAAAGGTACACAAGCTGTCACTGGGGTGGTACCTTTTTAAAAGGTACACATTTGTACTTGAAGGGTCCATATTGGTACCTCAAAAGTATATATTAGGACCTAAACATTTTAGGAGGAACACTTTTGTACTTTTTAGGTACCAATATATACCCTTGAGGTCCTAATATGGACCTTTTTGGTACAAATTTGTACCTTTCGAAAAGGTACCACCCTAGTGACAGATCGTGTACCTTTATTTCTGAGAGTGTAGTGTCAGAAAACCGTGTGTGTGTATAGACTATCCTGTCACAAAATGCGGCGAAAATCTTACACAACAGTAATGGTTTGATTGCAGTTTTTACATGTTTACATTCGGAGAGCAGCATTTACAGCGGATCTTTCAGTCTATAATATTGTGCTATAATATTGCAGTGATATTAACATACTGTAAACTCAGTAACTCAATCATTTTGACTAAGGTATGTCTTTAAAAACTAAAAGAGCACTGCTGACGATACAAACTACATTGCCATCTAAATGAACAAACAAAGGGCACTAACCACACACTTACCAAATCTGTAGCGATCTGTAGCAATCAACACAAACTGGAACCCTAGTCTTTTTAAAAAGGAGACGAGTGGCAAATCCGGATTTCATCATTTCCAGATGCAAAAAGCTTTTGTGTAAAAAAATGTTACTTACAAATGCATTTCTGTCGCGTGCACTGTAATCCACACGTGAGTCCAGCTGCACTCTTATAGCGGGGAAATGAAAACAAAACGTTTGTTGCAGAACAATAATAAATGCATCAATGACGACCCATGTCTCCAAATTCTTGTTCTTTTACTTGTTTTGGCAACACAATGTGCCGTCTCTCTGTCGTCTGAGCACTGTAACAGGTGAAACAGTCTTCGAAGCTATCATGCATAGTAATGAAGTAGCACCGCATACACAATAAAGCACGCTGATTGGTTTGAAGTCTTTCTCATGAATTGATGCTGCACACTCAGAGACGTCACGATGTACTCGCAGGTACAGACATCCAGTCTCTTGTTTTTGCTTAAAATAACACAAAAAACAACCAATTTTCACTTTTTAGTGCAATATATGTGTCCTAATTGTGTTTATAGCAGCGTGGGACACATATATGACTGTCAACAGCTCAAAAAAATGTGTTTTGGTGTTTTGTGACCCTTTGAGGGGGCTAGCAATATTGACCCTAATATGTTTTTTTTTTACATTTATTTAAAACCTTTATTCTAGCCAAAATAAAAGAAACAAGACTTTCTCCAGAAGAAAAAATATTATAGGAAACACTGTGAAAAATTCCTAGCTCTGTTAAACATTCACAGGAGGGCTAATGATTTGGACTTTAACTGTATGTCCATTAAAACAAAATCACCATTCACTGCATTCACCTAAAAAGTATGCCAAAGTTCTGCGGGTTCCTGACAAACTGGGCCATGCCGGACGAGCGGATCTGTTGGAGCAGGTCCCGCTCTGGTCAGTTTGATCAAGCCACGGGCGCAGTGGGTTTATAAAGTGGAAAGTTTAATGAAGTAGCAGGCGAGGGAACGGTGGGGACAGTTCTCTGTGCACAGATGGCCCTTTGTAACTCCTGACACCTGCCAGCTGCCTGCTCTTCAAAATGATGGTTCGGGACGGGGCGAGGGCGGGGGGTTTAGAGGGACAGGCGCTCCTCTAATGCCTACAGTGGCTGAGCTCGACCCCTAACCCCTGGTGTCAGACGGGGCAGCCAGTGTTTTCTCTCCTCTCAGTGGGTCTCCAGCTCTTGTCTATGGGCTCTCACAAATCCACACAGCGGCCTGGGAGCCTGCCTGTTCTGGGAGCTCTTTGTGAACGTGTTGAGGATTAGATGGCTCGTGTTTGTGAGTTCATTATCAACTCGATCAAGCCGATTTTGGGATATGAGTAATATTGATAGTGTTACCAGTACTTTATATACAATTGAAGTCAGAATGGTTGATTTATTAGCCCCCCTGTATCTGTTTAATGGAGAGAAGATTTAAGAATAGTTTTAATAACTCATTTCTAATAACTGATTTATTTTATATTTGCCTTGATGACAGCACCTAATATTTGACTAAATATTTTTAGTATTCACAACACAGGCTCATTCTGAAAACGTAGCCCTTTTCTTTTCTGGAAATACATTTCTGGAGATCGCGAATTACAATATGTAGCCAGAAGAATGTATGGCTGCATTTCATTTTTAAAACAAACACTACGAGGCGATATGTATGACACACTTGCGTCCGCGACACCCCTCCACCAACAACCCCACCCCCGCCCCCGGTCTCCACTTTCATGCTCGACACCTCTCCATCCCCAGGTAACATGCCCGATCCATTACTCTGATCTGTTTCGGTACCTCGCAATTCACCTCTGTATGGACGCCTTTACCAGTGCTACCAGTATCGTCAGTAGCTTGCCGCGTACGTTCAAGTCTATTGATGAATGGTTCCAGAAAGCAGGTAAGACAAAAACAAAAGCCAACAAATAAAATAAACAAGTAAATAACAGGGTGAGAATGTGGTAACGCGATAAAAATCAGGGGGCTTTTCTTTTCCCCCAAAAAATACAGATTTTTTTGGGGAAACACTAATGGTTGGGTTTAGGGAAGTGGGTGGTCGGGTCAATCTGTGTTTTTGAAAACATTATTGGTTGGGTTTAGGGAAGGGGGTGGGTGAGTCAGTCGATTAGTCAGTCAATCAGTCATTCAATCAGTTGACAGCGGCCTCTGGTGGATTTACGCGAGAACAGCAGGCGCGAATGGTGAAATTTGAGATCTGAAAAAGCGTACACAGCGGCCTCTGGTGGTTTCGCAAAAACAAACACTGCAAAAAACTGTACCTCCTGTGATGTATTTGACTCTCTCCAGAAATGTATAAAGGGCTACATTTTCAGAATGAGCCTGGGTTGAGTATCCAGCTTAAAGTGCAATTTAAAGGATTATTAGGTAAATTAGACAAGTCAATGTATAAAGATGGTTTGTTCTGTAGAAAATCTGGGAAAAAAAATCATTTAACGGGACTAATAATATTGACTTTAAAATGGTTTCAAAAAACTGCTTTTATTCTAGCTAAAATAAAAGACTTTCTCCAAAAGAAAAATTCACAGGACTTCAACTGTATGTACTAACATAAAACAGATCCTGGAAGCCGATTGGACAACACTGCATTACAGATATCCTGGGCATTGTGGGGAAAAAAGTGCACTTTTAGAGCGTTAATGCAATATTAATAATGTAATTACCATCTGATACACTCTTTCCACTCTATGCACCAGAAAGTTTATTAGAAACACTTCTATGTTTTTTGTGTTTGTTTAGACAGCTAAGACAAAATATTGAATATATATATATATAT
>CAIGQZ010000276.1:1997710-2033510 GCA_903798205.1 Danio tinwini
TATATATATATATATATATATATATATATATATATATGCATGTGTGTTTTTACAGAGTATATACAGAAATCAGAGAGTGAAATTCAATACTTTAAGACATTTTTTAAGACTCTTTGCATACATTTTAAGACCTTATAACCACTTTTCAACCGGAAACACAGGCGGGATTTTAACTTACAGTATATTTACTAAATATTAATGTAAGAAATTAATCCAAAACTAAAACATTATTCATATACTGAATAAAAATCTATCAAATCTAGCTAATTCAGCAGGTTGGCGCCTATAGAACTGCAGAAATAGTGGTGTTGCCTTGGTTACTGCAGTAAACAAAGCAGCATGATGTCAAATCTAGTAGGATTTCATTGACTTCATAAACTACACAGCACCCTGATATTCACAGATTTAATTCAGGCAAACTTTAGCATACAACTATACATTACATAAGAAAAAATTATATAAAATTGAATACCTTGCAAAATAGCATTTAAGACTTTTTAATACTTTTTAAGGGCCTTAAATTTCTCTACATTGATTTATCAACTTTTCATACTTTTTAAGACCCTGCGGACACCCTGTTTTAAATAACAGAAATACCAAGAAAAAAGAAATTCTTAAAAAAAAATTATATTCTTTATATAAATATTTTTTATTGGCCACAAAATTTAAGTTTATTTTTTGCTTTATCTATTTAAATGTTTAGGAATTTATTAGTGACCTAAGTAATATTTAATAGGTTTATACTTTGTACATCCATGTCGGAACAGATCCACACACCGCCGCTAGATGGCGCCACTAACTTGGTTAGTTCTTTTGTGTCCACAGTATATAACTTTCTCTGTAATTTAGTCGACTGTTTCTTCCAACGTGATCAGTAAACTACTAGTCAGTCAACAATTCAAACTGTGAAAATATTAAATCCAGTTGAATTGAGTAGCCTAATATACTTTAACATTCCTTCCTGAAAAAAACTCATACATCGCTAATAAGAGTTTATCACTTTCCTTCAGCCACTAGTCCCTGTTTTTAATAGTTTTAATTATAAAATATATTTTTACAAATTTATAATATCATCTAAACTTATGACACTTTCAGATAATCAATTTGAGGTGCTAGGCTGTAGCACCGAATTAATGAAGCCATAAGGACAGATGACTTGCAGAAAACAAAAACAAATGTGCGCCTTGCAGCCGTATTTAGAATATCTAAAATTACATCCCTGAAAGACTAGAATGAAGCAGGTCATATGCTTTGATGACGATGGAGATGGACTAAAAACAACAACTTTGGATTTACGCAAATTACAGGGGTCGCCCCATTGAGCTCTGCAAATACAGAAATCCATATTTATATGGAAGAACGACATCCCTGACAAAAGTCTTAACCACTCCCCTCTTACCATTAGTTTGCTATGAGAGAAGGAAGTGCAAAAAGAAAGCCCAGTCCCCTACTCAATTTTCCATTTGAGTCAGAAGCACATTAACATACTCAAATGTCTCAGCAACTTCTGGTTCACGCGGACTTTAAATTATTATTATTATTTTTAAATAAAACACAATAATGCACTATATTCAAAATTCGCAAACCAAGAAACATTAGTAGTACAGAAAGCCAACTGTAAAGTAATGCGAGTGTATAAAACAGATCAAAACACTCAAAAAGCATACTCAAAATCCAGTTTTGGTCACACTTTACAATAAGGTTCAGTTTATTTACGAACATGAATGTAGAATGAACAATACTTGTACAGCATTTATTAATCATAATTCGACATTTACAGATGCATTATTAAAATCCAAAGTTTCAAATTCAAACTAACATAAATATCTTAATATAAGGTAAGTAAATACCTTATATTACACGGCAATTTGGAATACTTGATTCTGATTGGTCAGTTGCTACATCAAGGCATGTTATTCCAAGATAACAACCTCTGAAACTAATAACACAGGCTCATCTGGGTACTTCAAATAATCTTGGCTGCCAGTAAATACGTTCACATCCATATTTATGTTCTTGTCGCCGCTGTCTCTGGCGCCATCTTGTGACAAGATAATACATTGGTTAGTGTATGCTCTATTCTGCCATTTTGGTTTGTCAGCTTAGCTTTTAATTAAAGAATTAATAAACTATTATGGCTCAGAACAAAGTTTTGTGTCCAATTTGTACAATTTGTGGATTGTCGCCATGTAATAAGCATGATAAACTATATCCTGTTGGATGTTTTTCGCAGGTTAAAGCCCTTCCGTCTTACACTACAGTGCACCGCTTAACATCAGGTAGCCGATTAGCCTGTCGGGCTTTGTTTTGTGCTTGGATGTACTTTATTACACAGCTGTCTTGAATACTCAATTCTGATTAGCCAGCCACGACATTCCAATGTATGCTATTCTGAGCTAACAACTGCTTAATAACGCAGAAAATTTTAAATCAGTGAATATGTTCACATCCAACTCAATCTCACGGCAATTTGTGAATTTTTGATTTAGTGGCTAATTCGTATGTCATTCCTATCTCATTCGTACAATTTAGTATGATTTGCTTATCCTCCAATGACGGTTGGGTTTAGGTGCAGGGTTGGGTGCCACACCTCCTTTTTAATATCGTCCATTTTTGTAAGACTGAACTAATTGTACGAATTAGCCACTAAACTGACAAAACATAAAATAGTTACATTACCTTGTGAGATCAGGCTGTCACATCCATATACTTACATCCACAATCATATGTATCTGCTTGTCTGTCATGCCACGGCTTTTAACAGTTTGGTGCCATCTTGAGGATGAATAATATGTAGCTTAGTCTATGCTTAATCCAGCTAGTTTAGTTTCGGTCAAGCTTTGCGTTGTTGAGTTTGTCACCATATCGTGCCTGAATAATTTGCAGGTTAGTGTATACTCCATCAGCTGTTTTTGTTTCTGTCTGAATAAATAAACTATTACGGCTCAAATGTTGTGTCAAATTTTTAAGTTTTTGTGGCAAGTAGTTGTGTAATAAGCAGGATAAAGTACATCCAGGATGGTTGTTTTCCGGTTCGTGTCGCTCTAACTAACAGAACCTTATTGTAAAATGCCGCAATTTTATGTCCTATTTATAATAACAGATACAAATTATAACAAGAATTTTAAACTAAACATGCTTTTTAGCATTAAAATGATTTTCGATTTCAACTTTTGTGTTTTATACTAGTTTCAGAAGATGCTATTTAAACTGAAAAGCAAAGACTGCTTCAGGAAGAGCTGCTTTTGACTTACCGCTGTTTTGGCACTGGGAGCAGTGGATGAGAGCCTCTGGTTTGCCTCGCTTGTTGGCCTCCTTACCCTTCTGACATATGCCACATATAGCATTGGGAATGACCTTAGGCTGCAAGGGCAGAGTAATGCTATAAACGCCAAGGCAACCAAGGTCATACACACCATGTGATATGCTTCAACCAATAACATTTTTACAATCACAGTTCGTCAGCAGAACGTACCAGAGCAAATTGGGCTACACAATAGAAATTACCCATATTCCAATTAAGAAGAGTTAACGCTTAAATTATGCAAATACACAAACAAGAAAGACAAAAAAAATTATCTGCATTTCACATGAAGTATACACAAAATATACGAAATATACAATAGGCTACTGTTCAAAGTTTAGTCACTAAGATTAATATATAATTTGTTATTATTGTTGTTATTATTAAATAAAAAATCTGCTTCTGTAGGACATGACACAGAAGTCGACAAAAATGTAGCTTTGGCATAAAAATAATTTCCAAAAAAGTTTAATTGCACACCACATTAATACAATTTTACTATATTTTGATCAAATAAAGTCTTGCTGAGCATAAAGCCCTGTTCAGATTACACAATTTTTTTTCATGTATTTTTGTGTAGTGTGTCAATGTGCACAATGTCAATGCCACGTCTGGGACGCTTCACAATGTCATTGCGGAAAGTTTAGCATGTTTAATTTTCGAATTTCCGTCACACAGGTGGCATTGACCAATAGGAGCACAGAATCTCTTTCGTACAAAGCTCTTAAAATGGCAAAACGAGAGAGCGGAAACTGTACTGCTTCCCTGACATTGAAGAAAGCTTTTCAAGTTATGGGAACAGTACGATTGTATGATGTGCCATCCCGAAACGATCATGACAGAATAAAAAGATCAATAGCTGAGGCACTTTTGCAGCCTAGTAAGTGAGGACTGCAATTACCATGTAAAGTAACGAATCAAGACAATTACAGAGACATAAAGTTTATGCGGCTTTTTGATTATAGAATGCATATCATAGACATCCGATGATGATTAATCGTGAAGCGTCAAGGTTATATCTAGTGACTCGTCGTAACCAACAATAAAAATAGCGTAATTTGAACTGGGCTTTAGACTTCTTTCAAAAACAGTAAGTCTTAATGACTACGTTTTTGAATGGCAGAGTATATAATTTACAGCAAACAATTTGACCATTTTTGAACATCAAAATGGAAAACGCACAAAGAAATATACTGTAGTATTTGAAATTAGAGCTGGATGATTCAGTGAATTTAAATTGTCGAACACATGTTCACAAGGAAGCATGGTTGGATTTGTAGTAAATCTCCTCCTTAAGCCAGAGGGCGCTCTCAAGGAAACCAACAAACCTGTTCAAATACAAACAAAGAAACCCAGGAAATCCCCTGAGGACAATAGCGGTTGCTGAATAAACAGAAGATTTAACTGCTTTCATTGATTCAGCGTGAGTAATAAACACATGACCATGGAGTCGACTCACAGAAGGATTTATTTCAAACACTCGACTGTAGTTTCGAGGTTAGTTTGGAGTACAAACATGTTATTATTTTATATGTTGTAATCTCACATCCAGCATTTACTACAGCCATAGATCATCCAGAAGAGATGCAAACATCTATTATTGCAGATCAACTCAATGGCTGTTTCTCAATATGCATTCTTCAGCGATCTTGTGTTCTCGCGTAACGTCATCATCAACCGCCAAAGTTCAGTTCCAAAACTCAAGATCGCAAGAACGGAGGAGTTAAAGTTCCCGCATGTGTTCTTGATTTCGAGGATGCCTCAATGCAGACTTGAGTGCAAAGCTCACTCGAGACATCACAAAAGTCATTGAGACTGAATAAAGGAGGTGGGAAGCGCAGCATATTATATACATTTATTATTAAAGTTCGGAGATATAACTTGTTTGTCTCAGGAGTTTTTCTAAATGAGACGATAAAAGTAAACATACCATGAAAATCTTTATAAAGGCATAAACACATTAATGGTGTTTATTTGCTGAAGTTTGTAATAAAATCTGCTTTATTTGTATTGTGCAGAGTATATTTGTAAGGTTTTTGTGCATGTTATAAAATAAAAAAATAAAATATATATATATATATATATATATATGTGTATACATACATATATGTATACATACATACATGTATACATACATATATACATACATATATATATATATATATATTTTGAACGTAACGTAACTTTTTTTTTTTTTGAGTTGAACTACAAAAAAGCAAACTGAAATTATTTTTTCAATTAAATGTTGTAAATGGATCAGATTTAAAAATAAAAAAAATGTAAATGCTTTCTCTCGATGAATAGAGGACAATGCACAAAACATTGTGAGAAAATCAATGCAATGCTTCTATTGTGTAATAAATGGGATTGTTTTTGTTTACTGCAATAAGTTGATTATATAATGCAATGTTAATGTAAAGGCTGATTTATACTTCTGTGTCAATCGCATGCGTATGGTCTGGTGCAGCCTTCATGCGGTTGCATAGCCCTCGATGTGGCTGAAGCACACCTTTCAAAAAAAATTTATGACACATATTGCAAGCTCTGTGATTGGTCGGCTTGGTAGCGGTGACGAATGTGGGCGATGGAGCGATTGTTTACAAGTGTCAAGTGCCGTGAAGGAGCTCCAGATTGAGACTTTTGTTTTGCATTTACCTTATGATTAAAGTTGCACGTCCGCTGGTTCCTGCCACAGAATGAGCGAGTTTGAGCTACTTGTACATTAAAGTAGCGTTCAGAAAAAAACAAAACACCCGCGAAGAAACTCGACACAGAGGAACATAAAAACCTATTGCCAGCTAGCATTTTGGAAGTGTTATTGCAGAGCAACACAAACAGCATGGAGAAGTATAAATCAGCCTTAATACAGTTTGCCCACAGCCCTCAATCAAGTTTGGTTCTTTTGCCAAAAGTTTGGGTACTTGTTTTTACTAGAACCAGCTTTACTAGTGATTCACAATTTTTATTGATTCTCAGACAGATTTCAGAATACAACTGTATAAAGAATCAACATTTTACCCTAATAACAATACCAACCAACCTAATTCCTAGCTACGACTTTAAGGTCCCGGCTTGGCTAACCTTGAATACAGTTAAAGCCTCCATCTTTATATAATAAAGAGAAAATTTAAATAAAATACAAAAAAATAATAGGTAAGTTCAGTCAATAACATATCACATTACACTGTCACAATCAATATATTTCTCACACATTTATTACTGTTCCATTTCCAAACAAGTTAAGTACTTGGACCATTTTTTATAGTATAGATTTAGCTTGTCCATTTGCTTATATGACATTTTTTCCAAATGCGGCCACTCTAACAAGTTCTACTGCCCATTCTTGAAAGGAAGGGGCATCTTCTGATTTCCAGCTCCTAAAAATTATTTGTCTGCCAATCAGTAAACTGGTTTGGACCCAGGATTTTATGTTTTTTTGAATCTTTTTTTCCGTTATCGGTCCAACCACCTAATGTAAGTCTAGTCTAGGACATAGTGAAATCTGAAAATCTAAAACCTTATGAAAATCTTATCTAGAAATCTTGAATTTTTGTACAAGACCATACGGCATGAAGTAAATCACCGTTCTCCATCTTGCATCTCCAGCAACAAGGTGTGTCTTTTAACCCGAGCTTAAAAAGTCTGAAAGGAAAAACAATGTATAGTCTTGAACTGTATAAGGCGTATTTTAGCATCTCTAGATAATGTTTTAACATTATTTAGAATTGTATGCCATTCTTCATCATCAAATATCAAATTTAAATCTCTCTCCCATACTTTCTTAGAACCGGCTTTACTGACAAAATGCGCATGAAAAATCATCTTGATTACATCGGCCAGCCCTATTTAAAATTCCCGTGCTTTGTATGAAAAGCAATCCATTCCATCTAATTTGCTAAATTACGAAGAGTTAATACCAGAAAACAAATAAGCAGTAGAGAAAGCCAATTATCAAGTAACACAAGTGTATAAAACAGATCATACACTCAAAAGTCAACCAAAGTGTATACAGCAGACGTGACACTTTCATTCAGTGCTCACAGTCATTAAGAAATCTCTACAGTGTCATTTCTTTAAAACCTCTTTATTCAAAAGGTTACTCTAAATACGGCCATGTCAAAAGACCTACCATTGGAAAAAGTGATAATAATAATAATAAATCAAAATAGCAGAGACAACATTTGGGGAGGAAAAAGAAAAAAGCTACAGGTTAAAGACACATTTAGATTTTAGTGAAGCTCACAGTTATGCTAACAGAAGGACAAAAGCCCTCGGTTTGTAACAGTAGGAAAGTATAGGCTGAACTAAGAGTATTACATGGAGGAAAAAAAATAACAACAGCACAAACAAGAACATTTACCCCGGTTTCACAAACAAGGTTTAAGGCTAGTCTGGGATTAAATTGCAAGTTTGAGCTGTCTCAAATAAAAATAACTTGCAGTGAGATGTCTTAAAATATGGCAGTGTCATTTTTTGTCTACAGGTGCACACCAGTGATGTAGTTTTCTAAGGCTGTTTTTATAAATGTGGCTTAAATAGCCTAATTTAACTATGGTCTAGTCCTGGCTTAAGCTAAGCCCTGTTTGTGAAACGTTAATGTCGTCTAACTAGAAATACTTTCAACAAAACTCGACAGATGGGAATAAGCCAAAAACATACTGTATAAAGAGAGGATCAACAAAACCTGTACCTACCATGCTTTAATAAATTAAGGATTTTATGTACTGTGGTAATTTATGACAAACATGACATTCACATAAAACAAAAAAAAAGTTGACTTAATGTCCTAGTGCTTAGACTGCAGCTCTGCACAAGACGTTTGGCCATAGGAGAAATGGTCGTGCCTGGTTTCTCTTAAGGTTTTTTAAATTCTTCACTTTCGCCAATTGGTGAAGTTTTGTCCTCGCCGCTGTCGCCACTGGCTTGCATGGTTCGGTATCTGTAGAGCTGTGCATCGATGGAATTGCTCCTCAGTGTTTGGACTCTCAGTAGTGATTATTAAACCACACTGAACTGAGCTAAACTAAACTGAACTTATACACTGAAAACTGAACTGACACTGTTTCAATTCACTATAAACTTCCATGTGAAGCTGCTTTGACACAATTTACATTGTATAAGCGCTATACAAATAAAGATGAATTGAATTGAATTGAAATGTTTTCAACTTTTTAAAACACACATTAACGGCTAGCCTTTCTGTCTACAATTCAACTTTCTACAAAATACAGTCAATCCTCAGATCTGGGTCATGCAATGATAATAATTCACTTAAACTGCAGGGCCAGGTCTACACTACCTGACAAAAGTCTTGTCGTCTATCCCAGTTGTAAGAGCAACAAATAATAACTTGACTTCTAGTTGATCATTTGGAAAAGTGGCAGAAGGCAGATTTTTCCATTGAATCATCTGTTGAACTGCATCCCAATCATCACAAATACTGCAGAAGACCTACTGGAACCCATATGAACCCAAGATTCTCACAGAAATCCATCAAGTTTGGTGAAGGAAAAATCATGGTTTGGGGTTATGTTCAGTATGGGGGTGTGTGAAAGATCTGCAGAGTGGATGGCAACATCAACAGCCTGAGGTATCAAGACATTTGTGCTGCCCATTACATTACAAACCACAGGAGAGGGCAAATTTTTCAGCAGGATAGAGCTCCTTCTCATACTTCAGCCTCCACATCAAAGTTCCTGAAAGCAAAGAAGGTCAAGGTGCTTCAGGACTGGTCAGCCCAGTCACCAGACATAAGCATTATTGAGCATGTCTGGGGTAAGATGAAGGAGGAGGCATTGAAGATGAATCCAAAAAATCTTGAACTCTGGGAGTCCTGCAAGAACGCTTTCTTTGCCATTCCAGATGACTTTATTAATAAGTGATTTGAGGGTGCTTTCACATCTGTGAATCGATTCATTTGTTCCGAAACAGGGATTAAAATGGTTACATTGTTGCCCTTTGTTCTTGGTGCGGTTCGCTTTCACACGACAAAGTTTCTAAACGGACCAAAATAGCTAAAACAAGTCACCTGTGAGTAATCTTCACACATTGGTCAGTTTCACGGTTTATTTTTCAGAGTCCCGCTCAGCTGTCGGGGGTGGTTTGGTGGTGTTTGACAGGGTGCGTGCAACATGTCTGAAGAGAGAGGAGGGATGCGGTGGGGAAGGGTAAAGAGAAGGGTGCACAACGTATTTGAGGACCGGGAGGGAGACACGCGATTTCCGGGAGATTATCACTCGTTTGCGAGCATCCGGGAGTCTCTGTGCATTTGCGGGAGACTCCCGGAACTTCCGGGAGACTTGGGATGTTTGAAATGACCTCCCGCCCTACTCATAAATCTCACTTCATATAGCTGCCTATTACATATCCATAAAACACTGTGAAACAGCCGGGCTCAAATTGTATTGCTTTCTCACTACAATCGATCCGCTCCAGAGTTCGTTTCAATCGAGCCGAGACCACCTCATTCAGGCGGTCTCGGGGCGATTGCTTTGGCGCGGATCCGAGCGTGATTGCCCTCTTCACATATGCCAAATGAACCGCGCTAACTGGGCAAACGCGCCAGGTTCCGGAACAAAAGTCTAGGTGTGAAAGCACCCTGAGTCATTGCAGAGATGGATGCAGTCATCCAAGCTCACAAAAGTCATACACAATATTAATTATTTTTCCACTGCAGCATGACTTTATATTCTATACATTATTTCTGTTAAGTGACAAGACTTGTGTCTAAGCACAGTCAGATCGTACTGTCCTAATTAAATAATTAAAAATCAAGGCATGATCATCATATTATGGTAAAATAAGCGTAATCTAGAGGCCTTTGCCTTTTATATAAGCCACTTCTGATACCAAATAATCAACTACAACTCAAGTTATTATTTGTTGTACCTAAAACTTGGATATGAGACAAGACTTTTGTCAGGAAGAGTATATAATCTATAGCAGTGGTTCTCAATCACATTCCTGGAGGCTGCCACCAGCTCTGCACCTTTTCTATGCCTTCCTAATCAAACACATCTGAGTGTAATTACAGATATAGGGACACTGGAGTGTTTTAAAGCTGCAAAGATCAGCTAGTCTGTTTACAAGCTGTCATACTAGCAATCCAGTGATGAATCGACTGATCTTCATGACTTTAAAACGCTCCTGTGTCACTGTATCTGTGTAAACAGCGGTGAGTTTAGTGAACAGATGACCTTCACGGCCAATCACAGTCATTTCTGTTGAGCATGTGAACACAATGGCAAATCAGCGGCTTTAAGAACTTGCTAATCAGCATTCAAATGTTAGCAGGAAATTGACTTTTTTTTTATTTCATTACCCATTGGTATTGAATTCCACAACTGTGACAACACTACGCAACACGGCACGTGATAAAAGATATCTTTTCCATGTTAAAAGACATTTTTGTACGACCATCTGTGACGGTGACGCACAAAATTTCTATTTTAGTAATGCTTTCTATGTAGCAGCAGAAAAACAGCATATACTACGATGACAAAGATCACCTCAGGTACAGATTATGTGCTTTATTCTGTGTTAAATGCTGCCAATGTGAGTTTAAATATAATTTTACGTAGCATTTATTGCCATACTACTGAAATCAGCAGCAGTCCGTTCACCACAGACTTTGAAAATAAAACAACTAAGTTAGCAGACGGTTTGAAAATGAAAGTCAGAACAGACAGACTCTGTTATTTTAGACAGACAGAGTGCAAACCAACCACATCGGTAGCCTATTAATAATGTTAAAGAAGTTTTGTTAAAGAAGATAAAAAGCCAGTTCATTGGAAGTGCAGTGGTACTTAAATGTTTCTGTCATGGTACTTTGCTTTTAGTGTAGACATCCAAATTGCTTGTTGTTGGAATCTTGTCGTGTTGTGTGTTGTTAGTATACAGTGTCAATTGATAGTATAAAATGTCACATTTTGAACACATTTTTGCAAATCTGAAATATATGACAGTACATTTTGTTGTACGTTTCAGATGACGAATCCACTAGATGGCGCAGTCTACATGTTGCAAATCTGATACGTTACTTGGAAAGTTGTGAATGAATCCATTAGATGGCGATGTTTACATGTTTGCGAATCTGATACATGTTACCTGGAACATTTTTTTTACATTTCAGATGATGAATCCACTAAAGTGAGCTGTCTACATTTTTGTCAATCTGAAATTTATTAATTACGGTACTTTTTGTTGCACGTTTTAGATGACAAATCCACTAGAGGGCACTGTCTACATTTTTGTCAATCTGAATTACATAATTTATGGTACTTTTTGTTGTATGTTTCAGATGACAAATCCACTAGAGGGCGGTGTCTACATGTTTGCATATCTAAAATAAGTTACTCAGGGAATGTTTTTTGTACATTTCAGATGATGAATCCACTAGAGGGCGCTGTTTACATTTTTGTAAATTTGAAATACGTTACTCAGGGAATGTTTATGTATGTTTCAGATGATAGGTGAAGCGATGGCGCAGTAGGTAGTGCTGTCGCCTCACAGCAAGAAGGTTGCTGGTTTGAGCCTCAGCTGGGTCAGTTGGCATTTCTGTGTGAAGTTTGCATGTTCTCCCCGCGTTTGCGTGGGTTTGCTCCAGGTGCTCCGGTTTCCCCCACAGTCCAAAGACATGCGGGTGAATTGGGTAAGCTAAAATTGTCCGTAGTGTATGTGTGTGAATGAGAGTGTGTGGGTGTTACCCAGTGATGGGTTGCAGCTGGAAGGGCATCCGCTGCGTAAAACGTGCTGGATAAGTTGGTGGTTCATTCGGCTGTGGCGACCCCAGATTAATAAAGGGACTAAGCCGAAAAGAAAATAAATGAATAAATGTTTCAGATGACAAATCCACTAGAGGGTGCTGTCTACATTTTTGCAAATCTAAAATGTTACTCAGGGAATGTTTTTTGTACATTTCAGATGATGAATCCACTAGAGGGCACTATCTACATGTTTGCAAATCTAATATATATTACTCAAAATGTTTTTTCAAAATTTCTGATATTTATTCACTAGAGGGCGCTGTTTACATTTTCTGCAAATCTGAAATGCGTTACTCAGGGAATGTTTTTTGTATGTTTCAAATGACAAATTTACTAGAGGGCGCTTTTTACATTTTTTGCAAATCTGAAATAAATTAAGGACCATTTTGTTGTACGTTTCAGATGACAAATCCACTAGAGGGCGCTGTCTAAATTTTTGTCAATCTGAAATACATTTACAACACTTTTTGTTGTACGTTTTAGATGACAAATCCACTAGAGGGCGCTGTCTACATTTTTGTAAATCTGAAATATTTAATTTACGGTACTTTCTATTGTACATTCCAGATGACAAATCCACTAGAGGGTGGTGTCTACATGTTGGCAAATCTGAAATACATTACTCAGGGAATATTTTGGCACATTTCAGATGATGAATCCACTAGAGAGCGCTGTCTACATTTTTGTGAATCTGAAACATACTAATTAAGATACATTTTGTTGTGTTTCACATGACAAACCCACTAAATATTTTTGCTGTTTAAATTTTTGTAAACCTGAAATATATTAATCACTCACCTGTGAAGAAACAAAGCGACCTCGCTGACCAATTTCTGTTTATCTGCCATATAGCGGTTCTGCTAATCAGTCCTGTGCACTCTCTATGATTACTAGACATGCCCCTTACTGCTGATTGGCCAAAAGTGTTTTGAGACTCAATTTTAGAATAGTTTTGTGAGTAGTTCACATTAAAATAAAAATTCAGTAATTTACTCACCATTTACTTATAAGTTTCCTTCTTCTGTTGAACACAAAATTAGACATTTTGAAAAATGGTGGAAATCTGTAACCACTGACTCCTACATTAATTGTTTTTCCTACTATGTAAGTCAAGGGTTGCAAGTTTTCAGTTTTTTTTTATATCTTCCTTTGTGTTCTGCAGAATAAAGAAATTAATAAAGATTTATAACTACCTGAGGGAGAGTAAATTGAATGCAAATGTTCATTTTTGGGTAAACTACCCCTTAAATGTACCTTTCTAATAAACAGTGCTACAGTCATACATCATTGTAGACACTAATATAATTTGTATCTAAGCCTATACACTGGAAAAGCATGGCTATATAAAATCAAATTAAAACTTCTTATTGAACATTATAAAAGTCCCTTTAAGGGAATATTATACAGTCTTTGATATTATGCAGCAAACTGTGTTCTGCCTGTTTCCCTATACAAACAAACTAAATAGTATGCTATAACTATTACCAAACTACTAGATCATAACTGGATGCTGTTTACACTGTAATAAGTATGTTTTATTAATCATTCCAATTTGGTAACACAAAAGTACATAAAATAAAATAATACTTTCTGGAATACTTCAGACTGGAAATGGAAGGTCAGTTTGAGTGCACTGCATTGCGGGTACAGTATGAACTATAATGTACTTTTTAGACAAGGGTAGCAAGTCAGCCAGGTACTCTATGCATATAGAAAAATCTACATACTATATATACTTCTAGTAGTATTACAGTTTACAATTTTCCTTCACTTCCTGAGTTAATACACATAAAAGAAAACTGAGGTAAAATGAGCTACTGTGTATTGCCAAATTTGCTTTAAACTATTTGATAAAACGACTTTTTCCACACACAAAAGTTTGATAAGAACAAAGCATTGCAACCAAGAACACTAAAACATCATACAAATGTACCTATTGCACAAACAAGCATAGATAACTTATGCAGATATAATAAAAAAATGCAAACGTATGTGGGTAAGCTATTAAAATAGTATTAGAACACTGCCAAATGACCGTTTGTTTTATATGCGCTTTGTATAAGTGTAGATTTGCAAAAAAAGTAACAATTATAATGTACTTTTATGTTAAGGTAAACCTTTTGTTGATCCAGCATGCAGTTTGACAAGAAAAAAATGACAGAGTAAATCAATGGAAACACTGATATCAAGCATATGTTTAAGGTGCCCATAGAGCCAGGGTAGAAAAACCACTGACATTCAGTTTGACAAAATTATACCAAACAAAAGTTTGCTAATCATTTCATGAGCAATGCATCACTGAAATGACAAATAAAGCTTTGTTAAAAAGTGCACTCAGTAAGATTACAATTCACTGGCCGTTCTTTATCCATTGGAGGGATGGTTCACTTAAAATCAAAACTGCCATCAATTACTTTCCATCATGTCCTTCCAAACCTGTATTACTTTCTTAAATATAAGATATGGATGTATAAAATTTGACATTACTTGAAAGGCTTTATAAAATTTTTGATGAGGATTTTACTGGGGTAAGAATGGTTTTGTATCTCTAGATAGAGCACTATCCACAAATGAATGCAGAGAGATTCCTCAAAAATTGTTAATTTACATAATAAGATGCAAAAAAAAAAAGGTTTAATAATACAGGTTTTAATAATAATAATATTAATATTAATAATAATAATAATAATAATAATAATAATAATAATATAAAAAGTAATTATTAAATAATAAAAATAATAGTAAATGTAATACAATGTAATAATAATACATTTAATACAATGTAATAATAACAATAATAATACTAAAGTTAATTGTTAAATAAAAATATAACTAACACAATGATTAATAAAATTATTATTAATATTAAATAAACAGTTTAATACAAAGTAATAATAAATACAAAAACTACAATAATAATCAAATAATACAATGTAATAATAATAATAATAATAATAATAATAATAATAATAATAATAATATTAATTAAATAGAAAAATATTATTAAATAATAAAAACAATACAAATTTAATACAATGTATAATAAAAAAAAAATTATATTATGAAATAACAATTAAATACAATGTATTAATTACAAGAACTACAATAATAATAAATAAATAAAACAATGTAATACTACTACGAATAATAACAATAATAATAATATCAAAAAGTAATTATTAAATATAAAAAATAATAGAAAATACAATGTAATATTACATTTAATACAATGCAATAATAATAATTAAAATATTATTAAATTAAATAATACAAATTTGCACAATGTATAATAATATTTATTATTAAATTAACAAATACAATGTAATGCAATAATACATAATACAATGTAATAATAATAATAAAAATAAAAGGTAATTATTAAATAATACAAATAATAGAAAATGTAATAATACCTTTAATACAATGTAATAATTAAAAATAATTATTAAATCAAAGAATACAAAATACAATGTATAATAGCAATAATAATAATTATTAAAATAAACAATTGAATACAATGTAATAATTGTTGAATTACAAGAACTACAATAATAATAATTAAATAATATAATGTAATAATATATTATTATTATTATTATTATTACTACATTGTATGAAAAATATAAACATATTACACAATTCTATTAATTTATTATTATTATTATTAATGTTACTACATTTAAATAAATAAAGGAAACCTATTTGTTCACAAATTAAAGTAATTATAGTAAATAAACAATTTAATACAATGTAATAACAAGAACAACAATAATTAAATAATACAAAATAAACCAATGCAATATAATAATAATAATAGTAATCATAACAATATTACATTGTATAAAGAAATATTAAATTATTATGCAGTTTTATTAATTCATTATTATTATTACTAATAATAATATTAAATAAAGGATAACCGATTTACACTTTAATAAACTGATTATATTTGTGGGTGCCTAACAGTCAAAGTTAATAGCTCCTAAATGTAAAAGTGTTTTTTTAAACGTTCCTTGAACAAGATTATTATTGCTGTCGTTTTAATTTAAACCTTACTAACTTTGTTCAAGTGTAAGAACATGTGACCTAAAAATGTATAAGAATGAAACAGCCTGGCTTACTTCGATGCGAGCTGCTATTCAAAACTTTGTTTCTCAGGAAAATCAGGGAAAACATTACTCAGTGCACTCTTATGATTTCTTCAGCTGTTTTATATATATATATATATATATATATATATATATATATATATATATATAAATTTCTATGTATTGTTAACACTTTATAGTGTTTAGCAGCCAAACAAAACCGCCTACATGCCCTTCAGTGTAACTAACAGGCAGACAGGCAGATAAACAGAGGTATATTTTAAGCTATAAGAAGTACTGTTTAATTCATAAGGGTATTTACTTTTCACAAGTGCATAACAGCAAAATAAAATTAAATTAAATCCCTAAACTAAAAATGGCAGTAGCACACAAAAATGTTATTGCTCCAAAGGTCTGTGCAGAAAACAGGAACTGTCACTGGGTTTCCTGGCACTGAAAAAACAAAAACAAGTGCCACTCTTAAAAACGAAAATAAGTTCCATTGACAAGTGCAGTCCCAATCTATGACCACCAGGGGGAGTGTTTTGTGTCTGAGTGTATATGTGTGCGAGTGTGTGAGCTTTTTTTTTGACAGTGTACCGATGACCAAGTCAGAAGAAAGAGGGCTTCTCTGCTGAAAGTGCTGGAAAAGAGGGTTGTCGAAAAGAGGAGAAGAGAGGTGTTGGGTTATTAAAAAAAAAGAAGATCAGGGGCTTTTTTCTTCTACCTTGTACCCAGGGACAGATTTGTGTTGGATGGAGCGAGGAGTGCCGTCTTTGCCCTGAGCGCCGGTTCGGTCTTTGCTCTTGACTTTGGAGTGAATGCCGCTGTCCTGGCTGTCTCCATCTGAGGTGTTTCCTGATGAACTGTCCTGCACATCAAGATGAGATTCAAATTTATTCAGATTAATTAATTCATTTATTTATTCAGATTTAAGTTTATTTAATGCAGTTCACAAAAAAAAATAATTTTCTTGCTCAGAAAAACTAAATCATACAGGACCAAATAGACTATAGGGGTGCTTTCCCATCTGCCCCATTTAGTTTGGTTAAAATGTACCAGAGTCAATTGCTTAGGTGCGGTTCGTTTGGGCAGGTGTGATTCAGGTGTAGAGGTCAGCCGCGGGATGCGACCAGGGGTGCGTTTTCCGAACAACAACGTAACTCGCGCCTGAACCATCATAGTGTGATGCATCATTTTGGAAAAGAACGATGTAGTGACGAGTGTTTCCCAAAACCCGTAGTTTCTGTGGAGTAACAACTTTTTTTAGAGAAGAACCCCATCATTTCTTTGTGCAAATTATTTTGTTTTACACGCACACGGATAAAAAAATCCAATAATAGTTTTGCTAAAAACATGAACTCGCTTTCCATATTAATTGAAATATATGTAAACGGCACATATAGGGCCAATGTTTCCTTTACAAATATTACTGAAAACATTACATAGTCTAAATTAACATAAAATCAATTACAAAAGCTAACACATATCCTAATATCATATATAAATCATATAAATAAATAAATAATGAGGCTATTTATTAAGAAATTAAATTTAATATTTATTATTTATTAGGAAATTAAGAAAATACTACTTTAATAATAATAATATAGACGATGATGATGATTATTATTATGTAGGATACTGTTTATTTTTAATAAATTTGTTTAAAGTCTACTTTTACAATTTGACATGTAAACCACTGCAGAAATGTTCTAACCCACAGGCCCATGTCATATACAGTACAGATACTTAATAAATAACCTACTATAAATTAAAAGCATTAACGTATGCTATGTTTTTTGTTTTCACAAGCTTTGGAGACGTAACAAATTCCGCTTTTAAATAATAGGTCACTTACAGCTTTCGTCATGAGCCACGGATGTGTTCAAAATGACAGCAATGTTTTCAAAGTGCATTGCGAAGGGAGCGCAATTGTCAATATGAAGATCGCTAAAACTGGACTGTAAAAATACTTTGAAAGCAAATTACACTTAAGAGTGATGACTTCAAAGCTTTTTTTTATCATTCCAAGTTTAAATGTTAAAATATTCTAAATAAATAGGACATATGGGGGATAACTTGGAATAGAACACAGCCTGCAAATATGTTAATAACTACAGCTCTAGAGGTGTAGTTGCAAGTGCACAAGTTTGCGGCGCAGTCTGCAAATGTTCATTGGAAAAATAGATTTGGGAAATGGCAAATCAACGAACTATGTTTGTAACAACGGAACTTGCGACCTTAGTTAGCTTATGATGATTTTCGGAAATGTACCCCAGATATCTTGCCACGCGGGAATAAATTCAGAATAAGACACGGTAGTGGTCGATAACTCTGGTGTAATTTGAATGGGAGCGGGTAGGCTAACAATATATCGTTCCCGAGTCCCGACGTTATTTCGGAACAGCCTATCTGTGATGTCCTCAATTTTATTGAGCACCGGTACAGCCAGTGCTCACGACTGTTACACACTCTTAACGCATGACCAGTGCTTTCTGCACATGCTTTTTTTTTTTCCGCACAGTCTGTGTGCACATCATCTGCATAACATTCCTGAAAGAGGGCTTTACCAACATGGTAGAGCAAAGTTTAGATGCGCTGTCCTTCAGCTTGCACTAGAAAATGGCCAGTTTAGTGTTAGCAAGCCCACATTAGGCAAGTCTGATGTATGGTAGTCTTTTTCATGTGTCATAGACACACATGGAAAAAAATGACCCTTTGCGCGATGTCTGCAGAGTTTCTGTAGATTTCAAGTCAAATTTAAGACTTTTTAAGACCCTTTTAAGACCATTAAGAATGACATTTTAGATGTATACAAGGTTAAACAATTAACAAATAAACAATTAACTTTTTTCTAATGGCCCGCTATTATCATGAGGAATCATGTAATTGTTTTTAGTTTTCATTCCTTGATTAGGGAATTTGCTGTAAAAATGTCTTACAGCTGTTGTGAGCTATATCTCTTTGCAATAAAAAAACGTTAATATAAAGAATAAGGTTTTATTGAGATGTATTGTCAGCCTGATTCAGGATAGCTTTACTCGGACAAAGCAAAATTAAGACCCGTTTAAAATTATTTAAGACCTACAGAACAATATTTTAGTCTATTTAAAACTTTTAAAAGGCTTAAAATTTGAAATTTAGGACATTTTAAGACTTAAGACCCCACGAACACTCTAAATGTGATAATACCTCAAAGTTTTACCCTTTAGCAGTCAAGGGGGTCACACAATGCGCCATTCCACGCAGCACATGCATTTTACAATTCTAAACAAGGATCTCTGTCAGGGTACATACACCGGTGCTTCAAGTCGGCAGCTGTCCGCACGCCACATAGTGCCATCTGAATAGTTTTATTTTAAATAACATGCGAATGTGCACATACGGTAAATGTTACTTCCAACTGTCATATGCATGCCGCATACGGTGTGCGACCAGCTTCAGAAGAGTGGAACCTGAGGTTTAAGGCGGCACTCGTGTCTCATATCACAAAGGGGCAAACAAAACTGACATTTAGTCTTCAGTCCTTGCACAACCTACAGTTTTATCTGTTATCTCTCTCTTTTGGTAGTATCCAATTTAAACGTGAGATTTTGGAAACCAGATCTAAATTTAGCAGGAATGGTTGGATCATGTAGAAAATTATTCTAAGCGAGCAGTGAGTGAACAAAGACTATATATGAATATACAGCAGGAGCGGTCAGGTGCGGAGTAAATCCTGGCAGAAGTGGGACTACAAAAATCTGTCCCGTGCAGACCACTACTCACGTGTGCACCAAAAGCAGACCAAACAAGTGTAATGAGACCGGGTCAAACGAACCCTGAAGTGGTTCGTTTGTGGGGAGAACGTGAACAGACTTAAATACAAAAAACACTTTACTTTTTTGGACTAAACCAGCAGCCAAAGTCAGCTGCAATGTGCATTCTGTCATAAGAAAAGTTTTTTTGGCACTTTATCACAATTATGGCAGGTCGCGAATGAACAATTATGTTGGTGGTCTGTACTGCCTGCTGACTTTTCCTATGCTCTATGTGTACTTCCAAGTGTTGTGCACCTGAGTTTCCCACACAGTAAATCTTACCAATCAAGATGCAGTTTAGGAAATTCATCGAGCCAACAACTGATGTAGAAATTGTCTTGTTACTGCTTTTCGGTTTGTTTTAACTGGTTAGTTTCAGAGCATTCAATCTGGTGTAAAACGAAACCAAAACGGCTGAAAAATGCTCAAATGTAGTTTAAGACCTGATCTGGACCAAAGCAAATGCCCTACAGGTGTGAAAGCCCCTTAAAAAACACAAGACACGTCACTCATATAGTTTTGAGTGGGGAAAAGTGTAACGATCAATATGATGAATAAAGCACCAATCGGCTTGGGCTTGGTCTAGACGTGTGTTTTTTATGTCAGATTTTGCTGTTATGAACCCTGTTGGGTCAGCAAACGTGCTGGAATCTCAGCAAACACTTGCTCACAGACATGTGAAATACATTCACATAAAGCTTGAAATCTGTCTTTTTAAGTGAACCAACTACACTTGAAAACAATTGTTCTCTGGTTTTGTAATCTGCACAAAACAAACGCAAGGTAAAGTCCGTCCTGCCTGACTTTGTAAATTCCCGCCTCTGCTATTCACAACCATATGACAGCAACTACATCACAAGCTTATGACAGCAATGTGTAAACAGAGGCTGCTGTAATTTTGGCATTCAGAGGATAATAATGTGTAACACAATTAAGGAACACAAGGAGGTTGGCCTCGTGATCTTGTTCCCTTCAAGTGCGCATGCGCATTAGCATGGGCAACCTGAAAATAAAACGTTTTTTTGCGTAATTTTTAGTGTACGTTTATTGATGATTCCAAATCTAAAATTTAATGGTAAGCTTGGCAAACAGTTTAGGAGAATTTGATATTTCCTCATTCAAACAGAATGCCAAAAAGGTGTTAAAGATGTGACCCTGACATAGAAGTCATGTGGCAAATGACAAAAGTGATCAGTTCGGTTTGACAGTCACTTTCAGCTCAAAACTTGCGCCACCTTGTGGGTGTTGTGATGTTTCAGACAGGTGTCAAGAGTAGCGGAAGCAGCGATACAACTAGTTTCAAACAGTTTGTATTAATGTTAGAATACATCATTATATTACATGAACATAGATTATATGAATTATATTAGGTTACAATAGCTATGTTATTGCATATTCATTTGATATGATATACTATTACTATTTTTATATACATGTAAATATATATGCTGTTCATATTGTCACAATCTCAACAATTAATGAATACAACTGAATAAAAACTGTCTGTATGACTGTTGGTGGGCAGCACGGTGGCACAGTGGGTAGCGTAATCACCTCACAGCAAGAAGGTCGCTGGTTCGAGCCTCGGCTGGGTCAGTTGGCATTTCTGTGTGGAGTTTGCATGTTCTCCCAATGTTGGCGTTGGTTTCCTCCGGGTGCTCCGGTTTTCCCCACAAGTCCAAAAACATGCGCTATAGGTGAACTGGGTAAGCTAAATTGTCCATAGTGTATGTGTGTGAATGAGTGTGTATGGATGTTTCCCAGTGATGGGTTGCGGCTGGAAGGGCATCCGCTGTGTAAAACATATGCTGGATAAGTTGGCAGTTCATTCCGCTGTGGCGACCCCAGATTAATAAAGGGACTAAGCCGAAAATAAAATAAATAAATAAATTACTGTTGTCTATTTGCTATTTCTCAGTATAATAGCTAGGTGTCACTGGAGAGCAATGCTGAACAAAGCTTCAGGTATGAAACATTTTGATTAAGTAATGGACTGTGAAGCTTCAGTGGTTCAGGAAGACCCTCTGCGCATTCACAACAACTTACGGAGGAACCTTTATTTTTCTTGCCGTCTTCTTTTCCATCGTCACCATCATCGGAGTCTCCATCACTGTCCAGGGCTGGCAGCTCTGGGTCCAGTGGAGGCTCAAAGAGGGCTGTGTTCAAGGGCAAGTAGCGGAGCTCATTCGGAGAGTACCTACAAAAATTATTGAAGAAAAAAAAAAATAGCTCATGAAAAAACTGGACTAGAACATTCTAGCATTGATTCCTCAAGCGCCACGAAGACCAGTAATCATAAACCATCAAACCAAGGATTTTGTAGCAATCATATTTTACACAATTCACCTTTTGTAGTACTCCTGGAACTGGCCGGGAATGAGGGCAACAGGGTACGGACCGGTCTTGGTTCTTTCTGGAGGGAGGATTTTATATTTTCCTTGAGGTACCTGAATAATCTAAAGAGAGAAAGAACAAAAAAGTAATGAGACCTAAAGAAGAGCGCGAGTCAAAAACTAAACATTGCAGGAAGCTTAAAATGTTTTTCTGACATCAGACAGTTATCCGAGTTTGGAATGGAGCCCCTTGGTAAGTGGTCACTTATGGCCTGTTTTCACTGAGTGGTACGGTACGGTACGGTGCACTTATAAGGCCGTTTTCACTGTCAAATGGTACCAAAAAATGAACCGTACAGTACCACTTTTTGGGTAGCCTTTTGAAACGGTACCTAGCACAACAAAAGGGTACCAAAAGGCGGAGCAAGATGAGCAGCTGAACGCTATTGGTTTACAAAGAAAGTCACTAGCGCGTAGACAAGCCAGGAGAATGAAAACAAAGGAAGCGCCATTTTTAAATACACAGCAGAGATATTATCATAATAATATCTACATTTAATAACAAGCCATGGTCGACCCGAGCTCAAACAAACCTTGTCGTCGTCTTGATGAACAGCCACAAAGCCAAAAAGAACAAAATCTGTAGTGTCCTGTTTTTGTTTTACGAGGTCATCTAAAATGGTGAGCGGTTTCACTTTCTCCAGAGAGCTCGCGATCGCTCGGTGTGCACGTCTATATTTGAAATATCGAACTTATAATAATGTGCGTGTGATTATTGAAATGCTTCTAACATCCAATTGTTTCAAAAACAGACAGGCGCGAAAGTGAAGCACAAAGAAGCCAGAAAAAACTAAGAAGCAAATGATTCTTTCAGCCACCTAAAACATGAACAAACTGCCATGTCTAACTACTATCATCACCTTTTGGACTATTATAAACTCGCAATGATGGAGTTTATAACAGAGGTTACATGTGCTGGTGAAGATAAAAGATGCAGATGAGAGGTTTGCACTGACTAGGCTATATGTTGCGTGTTGTTTTTGAAGCCAAATAAGGACTAAATGTATGCTGTGTGTAGCATCTCTGTAATTGGTCACATATCGGAGACTGTAAGGGTCTGTATGTGTTCATATATGTTGCATTTATTTAATATTTTATATAAATCACAGCCGTTACAGTAGGCTATTTCGCACTGTCATTGATCTGCAGTTAATCAAATCCTGTTCATAGAAAGGTTAGTAATGAACATTTATACATACGTATTTACGTGTATAAAGCATCCATTTGTGAGAAGAGCTTCTCATATGACATGCAGCTTTACTTTGACATTTCCTCGAGCGAGACCATTGGTCCTCTTATGGCTGTGGAAATGCAAGCCTGATAAAGGTGACCCGTATCGACACGTTATTAAAGGTTTAGTTCAGTCAAAAATCTAAATTCTGATATTAATTGCTCACCCTCATGTTGTTTCAATCTCAAGAGACCTTCGATCATCTTCAGAACACAGAAGCCTTCTTAGAGCTTAATAGGATAACAGTTAAACCTTACAGTTGAAGTTACATGGAATGATTTGACAATAATTTTGGCTCCTTTCCTAGATTTTGCTGTGCATGAAGGTACATTTCATCTAAAATATCTGAACTTGTGCTCCACAGATAAAACAAAGGTTTCAGGGACTTGGAATGACATGAGGGGGAGCAATTAATGACAAAGTTTTAGTTTTTGGGGTGAACTAATCATTTAAAGGGCACCTATTTTACACCTTTATCAAGATTTAAGATAACTCTTCGGTGTCTCCAGAACGTGTATGTAAAGTTTTAGCTCAAAATACCCATCAGATTATTTATTATACCTTTTAGGAGATTGTAGCTGCTTTTGTTGCCTGTGCCTTTATAGCAAATGCTTTAATGCTGGTTTTCCCCGCCCATCGATCCCTCATGCATGTTAGAGCCACAGAGATTGCTCTGAAGGGCAAAGTCTTTACCTGCTGCATCTCACGTAGGTAAACAGCACAGTGACAGACAAGAAGAAGGCAGATCTTTCTTACTACAGTAAAAACTTTTCCAATGGTTATTTGATGTATCTGTTGAGGAGTTAATTCAAGCCTCTCTGCAATGATGAGTCTCACACACTGTCACTATAAAGTTTGCACATACACACACGTTTAGCTTTGGACTGTTTTTGTACGGCAAATGAGACAGGATACACATTAATATACACAGCAGTATGGATATCCATTATGTTAATGTACAAAATAAACCTGATTTAAGTCCACAAACTGGGATTGAAGAGTCTTCTTTTATAATTATACTGACATGCTGCAGTGGTGTTGAATTTCTCTGTGATTTTACTGTCTTTATTACAAACATGCACTGTTTTCGAATGTTTTAACCTTGTAAAACTCATTCTCTCATTCAAACAGATCTTTCAATCCCAGTTGCTTTGTGCACATCCTGTCTTGTTGATATGATTACACGCGTTACTATAGAGTCATGTTAATACGTGGCTGTCAATCAATTCAGTGGGCGGTCACCGAATATGACTGTGGACACACTATACCTACACACAGTTCTGTCCAAACAGCTTACAAAAGATGATTTTCATCATAGGTGCCCTTTAAAGGAACACCACCCTTTTTTGGAAATAGGATCATTTTATAACTCCCCTAAAGATAAAAAGGTTTTCAAGGTATATTTTATGTCTTTTTTATTATTAGCTTCTGCATAACTGCAAGAATACTGTTTGTCTGGACACTGGGATGCTTTCACAAGCATCTTCTAAAAGCAGATATTTGATACGTGTTGTATTCTATAGGATCAGATTATCAAAGAATGAGCCCATCTTACATGTGTCTGAAGGTCAAAATAAGCCCTTCTCTCCTCCATTCGCTCTCGGTTGAAGTTACTGTTAAATTCAGCAGCTTTTTTAGCAGCTTTCTTGATGTACTCTGGCACTTTGCTAGCTTCAACCTTCTGAGGATTCTGTTGCTGCATTTGCTAAAAAAAAGAATCATACAGTTAGCAAGCTTTTACCAATATTAATCATTACTCCTGCAAAAAGAATAGAAGTAAAAAATTAAGTACATTAAATAACATAAAACCCCAAAATGCTCAATAAATCTGTATTTATTTGATTAAACTAACTATGCTCAATTTAAATTACACTTAGTATAAAGTAGGGCTGTCAATTGATTTAAAAAAATAATCACACTTTTTTTGTGTGATTAATCATGATTAATCACAAATTTAAAACAAAATCCAAAATACAAGCATTGCAAATATAGAAATTGAACAATTATAATGATAAAGTATTGAATACAAACAATTGTATTCATTGTAAAGTTGTATTGCGAGTTGAGAACATTAATTAAAAAATAGAAACAATTTAGCTTTGTCCTCCTTAACATTTCATCACCTTGGAATTATAAGGTTCTGTCTGCGTTCTGAATGGTTTTGAGATATTGAGCTTCAAAGTTTTTGCATTCCATAGCAAACAGTGTGTGTGTAACATTTGTTTTTTTTTGATAAAAGGTAAAATGTAAACAACTTATAAAAAAACATCCCATAATGTAAATAAGGTGTCATTTAATAAGAATATGTCAATAACTTAATTTTGACAAAAATGTCAGATAGAACCTTATAATTCTAGGTGACGATTTAACCAGTTGCTAAGACAGACCAGTCTATTGACATTATCGGGGACAACAGAGAGAGAGAGAGAGAGAGAACAGCGCACTCCCTTCAGATCATCAACATGCACGATCGAGTCATATTTGCTTAAACTAAGCGTTCTAAAGTATGGCTTTATTTCTCAATCAAGGATTCTTACACATCAACTTGAAGCAGACGCTTTACAAAAGTTGCGTGTAGTGTGAAAACATGTCAAACTTAATGATACATTTGAGGGCGCTTGGAGTCAACTTAGAGAGGAATGCGCTGTCTTTGACGGCTTGCGACATCATCTGGAGCTTTCACTGAGTACTTTTACATGGATCCATATTCTCCTTTATCCATAATTCTTTGTACATTAAACACACGCAGGGCATGAGCAAGGTGAACTGGTGCTGTAGGCAAACCGTGATCACACTGCCCTCAACCCGAAAGTGAAATAGAAACTTACCGGTTTGCGGATAAAAGTGAGGACCGGGAGGGAGGGGGTGGGTGTCGCGGATGAAAGTGAAGAGGTGAACACACGTCGACCACAACAGGAAATAACAAAAAAAAAACTGCAACTGCGATAAATTTGTAAAAAAATTTTTACGCGTTAAATATTTCAAATTAATCACGTGCGTTAACGCGCTAATATTGACAGCCCTAGTATAAAGACGTTTTCTACATAAAGATACAGCAGGGAAAAAAGTATTGAACATGTCATGTTTTTGCCAGGGAATAATATTTCTAAAGGAACTGTTGACAAAAACCCAAACAATACAAACATAAAAAAACCTAAATAAAAAATCTGAAAAATTAGTTGTGTAATAACAATGAAATGACACAAGGAGAAAGTACTGAACTATTGCTACTTAATACATTACATACAAGGCTTTTTTAATGATGGCAGCTTAAAGACGTCACTCATATGGAGAATGAAGTCACATGAATTGCTCAGGTGTGATTTTTATCACAGACATCAACAGAGTGTAAAAATCTTGATGGTTCTGTGGGTCTCATCTATCAAATCTGAGCTTTATTTTGTATCATCTATTGAATTTAAGTCAGGTGAATGGCTGGGCCATTCTACAGCTTGATTTTCTTTTTCTGAAAGCATTTGAGAGTTTCCTTGGCTTTGGTTTTGGATCATTGTCTTGCTGAAATGTCCACCCTGGTTTCATCTTCATCATCATCCTGATCATGTAGATGTTAGACTGAAGCAGTTCATATTAATTTACACTGAAGAAGGGCAGAGGGTTGCTGAATTAGACCACAGATTAGGCCCAAAAAATAAAACCCGACCCTACCCGAGCCCATGCACCTTATGTCCGAGCCAAACCCGGTCTGACACATTACACATTAGGGCTGTGCAGTTAATCGAAAATTCAGTTTTGATTTTTGATTTTGGCTTCTAATGATTCTTAATGTGGTTTAAATACATGCAAATTTGTGTCAAAACATGGTGTTTAGTGATTATTCATATTAACCCTCATTTATGTAATATGTAAACAAACGAGTTGAGAATCAAAAAACATGTGAAACCATAAATCAGAATCGTACTGCTCTTAAAGTGACAGCGCTCAATATTCCTGCTGCCAACTGTTTTTATCATTAATCAAACACTGAAGGGACAAAATCACTCACTGCTCCTGACTGAAGGACTTTTGTAGCTATAATAGTTTTTTTTCTTACAGTGAAGAATGATGCTTAAAGCACAGTTTGTTTCATATTTTTATTGTATAGTATTTATTTCCCTTTTCTTATTTACAGAGAGGAAATTAACTGTACATATACAGTTAGTCAGAATTATTAGCAACCCTTTTGCCTTTTTAACCCATTTCTAAACATAATAGTTTTAATAATTCATTTCTAATAACTGTTTACTTTTATCTTTGCTATGATGACAGTAAATACTTTTTTAATAAAATAAAATAAATAAATAATTCACAAGAGGCAGAATAATTTAGACAATTGTTTTGAATAATCCTGAAAAATGTCGATACATCTATTGCGATAATTTCTTTTACGATAGTGTATCGATAGTCCAACCTCAAGTATCAATTCAAGTTGTGCCACACTACCTCCTCCTCCGCTCCTGTAGATGTCGCTAACTTGCGAGCAACAAAACGCCAAGTAGTACGGTATCAGAAGTAAGCAAAAGTGAGCATGGCGAAAAATATAAAGGTGCCTCCAGTTTTTAGAGCTGACATGTGGCTGCACTTTGGTTTTAACGCTATATCAGGGAGTACTGAATTAGACAAAAAAATGCCATTTGTAAGCTTTGCAATATATATATATATTTCTCTGTTTAATCACACTGTGCAGTTCTAATGAATTGGAATGGATAGAAAATAAATTGGAATTGGAATTTTTATTTGTCTGCCAACATTATCAAGATGTCAATATAATGTGACATAGTAATACAAACTATTGCAAAATAGCACAATATTTATTGTATCGCACTATATCGTGATATATTGTATCGTGACCCAGGTATCGTGATATGTATCATATCGTGAGGCCTTTGCCAATACATTGCCTAATTATGACCAATATAATGGTGATTATGATTTTCCCCATAATCGAGCAGCTCTATTAAACATTAGACTATTTTTTAATACGTGGGCCATTATTACAGACGTTCTCAATCACAATTCTGAACCACAGAAATTAGTTTCGATTTATCTTAATGAACAATGTAACAAGGACGAAAATAAAAATAAATAGAATTTTTATTTGTCTGCCGACTTTATCAAGTTGTCAATATAATGTGACATAGAAATACAAACTATTGACAAATAGCACAATATTTATTGTATCGCACTATATCGTGATATATTGTATCGTGACCCATGTATCGTGATATGTATCATATCGTGAGGCCTTTACCAATACATTGCCTAATTATGACCAATATAATGGTGATTATGATTTTCCCCATAATCGAGCAGCTCTATTGAACATTAGACTATTTTTTAGTACGTGGGCCATTATTACAAACGTTCTCAACCACAATTCTGAACCACAGAAATTAGTTTTGATTTATCTTAATGAACAATGTAACAAGGACAAAGTATGTAAACCATTGTTTGTTTATTCAGAATCGATCATAACAAAAGCGGACATTAAAGGCTGACTATCATGCATTTTTCCGCAATGGCAAGCCTGCTTCTTGACATGTGTCTGTTCATCCTGGAAGTCCCTGTTTTTACACCTCTTTTACACCACGTGATTTTTTTTGGCGCCCATGTTAACGGATAAATATTAGAGCTTTCCTACTGCACACAGAAGCAGCGCGTCAGTGCAGAGTGTGACCAGAGCTGAAGCAGCAGTGGCGTGATCCTTTCGCCGCTGGGTCTATTTTTGCCGCTGCTCACGCTAAATTAAAGTGACACATTAAATTACAGTAAAAAAATAGCAAGTTTACCCAATAAATGGATCAACAAGATCCACTGATTTGTATACACCATTTCTACTTTACATACGTGCTGCTTCAACTCTGCATGCAATGTGTGCCAGTGGAGGAGCTATAGCGTTGCTGCATATGACACGTGTTTGCAATTGTGCAACTTTGTAGACCCACACGTGTTGCTTAGGCCGACTTTGCTAAAATATTTGTATCATATTTCTAATTATGGCACAGCTCTCCACCCAATCAGGCTAATTAAGTAATGACTGGAAAAAAACAACAACACAAATGCTTGATCAAGCACCCGAAGATAGTGGCAGGAAATATCAGCCCGCAGGTTGGGTTGGGTCAAGTGTGGGCTCGGGCAGAGAATCTAAACTCTATGCTGAAGAACTATTGAGAGATTTCAGCTGCTGTCTGGGCTTTCACTGCCTTTCTACACGTGTTCAATACTTTTTTCCTGTGTCATTTCATTTCATTACACATAACCTCAAATGTCAACTAATTAGATCTGTTTTGTTTTCTTAAATGTATTTCTTTGGTTGTTATCAACAATCCGGTAGAAAATTTCAAGTCAACGGCACCTTTAGAAATATGTTTTCTGATGGCAATACTTATTTTCCCCGCTGTACTTTACAATTGAATTTATTCCGGTGATGTAATGTCATTTTTGATCCATTTACCGGATTTTTGCTGAATAAAATTGCAGCTACATTCAGAATAATATTATATAGAATAATACATAACCCATAGTTAAGCATGTAAAATATGTATACTCACTACACTAAGAGTGCTGACGTTGTACTCTTTAGTTATCCTCTGCCGCTCTCGCTCCTGGAGAATGACTGAATACTCAGCATGTTTGGCTGGATACTCTTTAATCATTAAATCGATAACTTCATCACTGCGCAAAGCTGTTAGACCTGTGGAAAAATTCAACTTCAGTTTAGTCTTAGACTGTAAAAAATGCTGGGTTCCACACATATCTTTCATGTTGTCCTATTAAGTTAACGTAACAAATCTAAGTGGATTGAACAAAAAACAATTAAGAAAATCTATTTACATTTTTAAATAAGTAGTTTGAACAAGCAGAAAAAAAAATCTTTTTTGAGTGTAGATCCATAGACCTTAGAGAATTATGAACATCTTACCCAATGTACACTGTGTTTCCGTAATGACATTCTGCTCTCTCAGATAAAGTTTTTCTTTGTGAGACAGGTCTCTTCTTTCCATTTCTAGTACATGAAGTGGACAAGAAAGAAAAAAAAAGTGTTTACACTACCTGACAAAAGTCTTGTCGTTGATCCCAGTTGTAAGAGCAACAAATAGTAACTTTACTTCTAGTTGATCGTTTGAAAAAGTGGCAGAAGGTAAATTTTTTCGATGAATCTTCTGTTGAGCTGCATCCCAATCATCACAAATACTGCAGAAGACCTATTAGAACATGCATGGACCCACGATTCTCACAGAAATCAGTCAAGTTTGGCGAAGGAAAAATCATGGTTTGGGGTTATGTTCAGTATGGGGGCGAGCAGTAAAAATCTTCAGAGTGGATGGCAACATCTACACCATGAGGTATCTAGACATTTGTGCTGCCCATTACATTACAAACCACAAGAGAGGACAAATTTTTCAGCAGGATAGAGCTCCTTCTCATACTTCAGCCTTCACATCAAAATTCCTGAAAGCAAAGAAGGTCAAGGTGCTCCAGGATTGGCCAGCCCAGACACCAGACATGAACATTATTGAGCATGTCTGGGGTAAGATGAAGGATGAGGCACTGAAGATGAATCCAAAAAATCTTGAACTCTGGGAGTCCTGCAAGAACGCTTTCTTTGGCATTACAGATGACTTTATTAATAAGTTATTTGAGTCATTGCAGAGATGTATGGATGCAGTCCTCCAAGCTCATGGGAGTCATACACAATATTCATTATTTTCTCACTGTACCATGATTTTATAGTCTATACTGGACATTATTTCTGTTAAGTGACAAGACTTTTGTCTAAGCAAAGTCAGATCTTACTGTACTAATTAAATAATTAAAAATCAAGGCATGATCATATTTTATTATGGTAAATAAGCATAATCTAAAGGCCTTTGCCTTTGATATTAGCCACTTCTGATACCAAATGATCAACTAGAAGTCAAGTTGTTATTTGTAGTTCCTAAAACTTGGATAGGCGACAAGACTTTTATCAGGTAGCGTAGACCACAAAACAAAATTTCACCTCGAAATTTAATCTGGAAATAAAACGGCTTTGACCAAGCACATAAAAACCGCTCCGCGCAATTTCACTCATACCTGGATATTTGCGCTTGAATGACGTGACTCCCAAGTACTCGCTCACTTGTTCTTGTAACATATAATACTCTCCCGTGTCATCCGGAGGCCATTTATATTCTGTCAGGTTTTCAGCAGGGAAGTATGTTGGTCTGTAATGAAACAGAAAGGGTCAATACACACACATACAATCATATACACACAGTCTCAGTCCAGAATATCAGGAACATTTCAAGAATTTTACATTACTTTTCCTTAAATTGCAATAAAAAACACTTGTACAACAAAAACAAATCATGTATAATTTATAGTAAACTGAATATACTATTGATGTAAAATAATGCAAAATGCTTAAATGTTATGGGAAAAATTAATTCTGTTATAAATGTTTATTATTTAAACTAGAACTTAATTCTGTTATAAATGTTTATTATTTAAACTAGAACTGCACTATATATCATTTCAGCATCGCTATCGCATTGTGTGTTACATCGCAGGATGTCAAGACATTTCAAGTTAATTTAAACCATTTGGACAAGACATTATAAAGTTTTCAGCTTTGATAATTAGATTAGATTTGATTAATTGGGTTTATACAATGAAGACACTTATTTTATTCATTTGATTATTGAATTTCCATATTTTAATACATTAGACTCCACTGAAAACCATAACGTGTTGTTCATTTCATTTTTCATCTTTGTTCTATAGATTTCATCTGTGTTTAAATTATATTATTTTGTGTATTTTGGTATGATTTTGTATATTTTATGCAGATGCATCCACCAACAAATAATCACAATCAACATAAAATATTTTTCTAAATAGTCATCTTGTATAATCATACACATCGCAATATATAATCACAAAAAAACTAAATATTTTAAACAATAACAGAGTTGATATTTTCCACCTTAAGATGCTAACCTCAAATCAGACACCAAGACACTTCTAAAACCCAATTGTATGTATTGTTATCATATAATAGTTAAAAAGTAAATGAGAGATTCACAAAAATATTATATTATCAATTCACAATAACAGAGTTGATATTTTTCACCATTTTGTGCTTTAGCTCAAGATGCTAACCCCAAACCAGACACCCACATGGCATGATTAAAACAGAATTTCATGAGAGCAAATGAAAATTTTGATAAAATATCATAATAACAGAACTGAGAAATACGTAATCCACTACTGGTGTATCGTACACATTTTGCACAGATTTATGAGTGAAGAATAATATATAATAATGCCTCATAAAAAGGCATTATTATTACCTATCAAATCTACTGACCAATCAGATACTCTCTAGTATCTGACATGTCCCGCCCCCTTCAAGACGCATCTCATTTGCTGCATCTGAGGTAAAGAGCATAGAATCACCAAGAGCCGACACTCTAGTGCGATTTGGGAAACAGCCAATAGATGTTGCTAGTGTCACGGGGTGGCCATTTTGGAATGAAAACTCCAATAGAACAACAGCATATTATAAGTGTGTAAAATAAAGTATTAAAAGTGCTGATGATTGTAATAGTAAGTGTTGTATTGTCGTCTTTTAGGTTGCATCTTAGCTTTATTGCGCTTTTTAAAAAGCTGCTTGCCATCGCGACAGCAATTCACCTTGTTCTCCGCGTTTAAGTGGGCGCAGCCAATGACTGTATAAAATATGGACGTCGCGACATCGCCATTTGAAATTGCACTATAATAAAGGCTCGCTAATGTACACTTTCCGTTTATATAGAAGCCTGCGTTTGCTGTTTTATCAACACAAATGGTTGTAAAAACGTTAACAAAGGTGAGGTTTTATATACCAAAGATTTAATCGTGCCAGCTCTGGGCCGCAGCGCACATTACTCGCGGGCCGATCCAGCTCGGATGTGGCAGCGTCGGCTCGCTAACGGCCGCCGCATCTGGCCCTTTTCACTGAGGCCGGATGCCTATAGACTCACTGCCCGAGTCAATCGGGCCAAATGCGGTGGCCACGAGTAATGTGTGCGAGTAGGTACAGCAGACGGAGTCGGGCCGAGGGGTAAGTCTCCGGCAGGCGAGAGTGTATTTTGCTATCTGGGTGGTTAGACGTGTATCAGCAAACTGATAAAGCCCTGACCTTACCAAATAAACAGTGTTCCACCTGATCCTGTATGTCAGAAACTATAGTTTACTGCTGAGCAACTCATTTTATCATGGTAAAATAACACAGAAATCGAATAATAACATTTCAGATCCTGCTGAAGCTCCGACGTCTGCTTTGAGAAACTGTCAATCACAGCTGTCAATCACGATGACACGCCCAGCAGTAAATTATTGCTCAAAACATACTCTTTACAAAAATGAAGATCTGCACCTATATCAGCACAATAACCAGTGCCTTTACTGACCAGAACCATCTTTCAGAACATTTTATTGCAAGTGTAATTAATTTTTTTATTTGGTGTCATGTCTCCATTAACACGGAGGAGGCGGGCTTTATGACTTGTACTGCAGCCAGCCCCCAGGGGGCAATCTAACGGCAAAGACCTTCACTCAAAAGCAGGCGTGCGGCACACTTGGCCGCAGCCATTTGAATAATTTTGGCTCTAGACTTCCGGTCTCATTCATTTTTAGACATTAAAAAACAGCTTGTTTTGCTGCATGGTGTTGCAAACTGATATTTTCTTATTATATTATAATGCTTCACCTGTATAGTCATGCAAACACTTGTTTGTGGAGCAAGTACTTTAATCGTTTTTTTTTCATTTATTGTTCCTAATCATTTCTTCCATAGGCAACTGAACCGGAAAAATCGAGCACACTTCCGCACTGAAGAATAAGGTCAATAAGATCCAATGGACAGCCGATCAATTTCACTCCAAAATGGCGGAATCGCGGGGCTGTTGCTGGGCGCTGCTAAACATTCTATTGAGTGTCACCTCTTGGTCATTCTAAGCTCTTTGCTCGAGCTCAACCACTTTCACTGGCAGAACTGTGATAAAACAAAATGCTATTGGATGTTTTGTTTTTTTTTAAAGGGGGAAGGGCTACTCTATGTCCCCCTTTCTTCCTGTTTCGTTTGAGATTATGCCAAACATCTAATAATAATGCATATTTCAAAGCACTACATGGGACACAAAATGGCCCTAAACAGAAACACAAGTGAGCAATTCCAGCATTATGGATGTGACATTTGGAGCAAAAACCTGAAACTTAAATGCATAGAGAATGCATTTGTTAACAGTCTATCAAAACATCTGTTTATATTTTTCAAAACAACTCCCCACAGAGTTAAGGGATCAAAATATTAATCTGTAATTGTGTTTTATACTTCAAATGTGAGCAAAAAACATGCACTATAGGTGCAATATTGAAAACAATAAACAAAAAATACTGTCTGAACTTTAAATTTTATAGACATATTTGAGTATTTTTACAGTACTGAAAGGTCTTTACTAATTTAAGGAAAACCTCATTTCTTTTGTGGCAAGGTTGACATCTGCATGGAACTGCCCAAATCCTAAATGAATTATAATACGTTCACTTTGAAAAGAAAGTATATTTGCATAAATTCTTTTCAAGGGAATTTACAGACCGGTGTCAGAATAAAAACACCTGTAACTCTCTGTGTGTGTTATGCTGACCCGAGCTCATGGCTGGAAGTGTCACAGCTCCTGGAACTGTCTCCTGAGCCCATCCTCCGCCTCTTGGGGGCTTGACTGCCATCACTGGAGTTCTCCTCAATGTCATCCTGTTTGAAGAGTCACAAATAAAAAGTCTGTCACGGAGATTTCTGTTTTCACAGACTAACGTTAAATAAATTGAGGTAAAGTTGGTTTTATACTCGCACATTTATTCAGTGACAACACCCTAAACTGTTTACCATGGAACATTGAATATTCAGTGTGAAATCACATGCAAGTATGACAAAACAACATTAGCACTATTTAACTGACTGTGAACAATGTTGTACTTTGATAGTCATTGGCTACTAATTTCACTATTTAGAATTTGCAAAGAATATTTTTTAGAAATTATTTTATTAAAGAAAAAGTCAATGTGCGAATATAAAACTATATATTTACCTCAAAGTTAATTATAATTAGAGGAGATCCACAGATTTAACGCCTATGAAATCACATACATACACATACACACACACACACACACACACACACACACACACACACA
>CAIGQZ010000276.1:2055882-2084152 GCA_903798205.1 Danio tinwini
TATATATAGGTAAATAATATATATATAAATAGGTAATTAACTGCCAGTACAATTTCTGTTATTTAAAATAAAACACTAACCAAGACAATATATCACTTTAAATAGTTAAAAATGTCAATAAAAGTCTCTTCTTTTTTTTACTTTTCAAGGTTTAACGTTGTTGGAGAAAATATCAAGGGCACATAAGCCATTCAAAAGAAGAAATAGACAGAGAAAAACACAAAATAAAAACATGAAACACAAAATACAGAAATCTGCTAATTGACATATTTTTACAGTGTATATAATTTGATTTAGTTTCCAAAATTTGTAATTTATAGGGCTTTTATTCTTTTAAGCCACAATCAAAAGCATATATTTTGAAACAAGCGAGGCTGTGTGGTGTCGGGAGTCACTCAACCAGCATGTAACATCATTTCCTGCGTGGCTTCAGTCTTTACCAGCTGGTTAACTGTTCGTTTCCGACCTCTGGACGCTCCTCAATGGGCTCTTTATACACTCCCGCACAGGCAGCAGCCGTCGCCGTTTTCTCATTAGTCACCATGTGTTACACTTCAGACCCGAGACTTTCCTCAGTCCAGCCAGTCAAACAGGAATGTCTCATGATCAAGGCCAATTTGAAGTAACGAAGCATGTGATAAGAAGGAGACAAATGTTGACACGAGGTGTGGTTGGTAATATATACCGCAGTATTTATCAGACCAGATGCTTATCATAAATATTATATCGTAAATATTTGCTGTCCTCCAGCCACTTCAGCTGGTTTAACAATTCAGCTCACAAATCACTTGTCTTTTATACAGTTGAAGTCAAAATTATAAGCTCTCCTGTAAATTATTTATTTTTTTCTTTCCTAAATGATGTTAAACAGAGCAAGGAAGTTTTCACAGTATTTCCTATAATAAGTTTTTCTTTTGTAAAGTCTTGTTTGTTTTCAGAAAGTTGCGGTTACAGTCACCTGACATCTGTTTATATAAACACAGCCAAACCATGTGAAAAAAATGTGCGGTTTTGAAAATACTTTTGTTCATGTGGACATAGCCTAAGATTTGCTACGTAGACATATGTGATTTTGTAAGATACCTTAATAGGATTCTCATTCTAAGGCCCTGTTTTCACTAATACGTTTTAATTTCAAAACTCAAAATGCAAAAGTTTTGCTACGGTTACGCTTTCCGTCCACACTACCCTGGAGTTTTAGTGCCCCAAAAATTGAGCGTTTTGGCAACGCTGAAGAGGCCATTTTCGTTTTAAAACATTGCTGCTCCAGGTCAGTGTGGATGGGAGAAAACTGAGACATCTGAAAACAGAGCTGTGGATGCAGACATTCCCAATCTAATTGGGTCTTTTTTATCAATATTAAAGGTGCAGTATGTAAGTTTGACACCCAGTGGTTTAACTAGGTATTGCACTCCTGAATCAAAACAAACACAAGCGCGGGTTGCCAGATTGAGTACAGGAGCGAGTGATTTAAACAGTGTTCTAAATAAAAGCAACGACACACAATAGAGGGAATATTTTCCATATTAAAAGGAGATTTGGTTCTAACCAACATCTCGAATTGATATATTAGAAACAGCTCCTATTTCTCACAGCTGAACAACAGAAACCTGACAGTGATTACCTCAGGTAAACCTTGTGTGCTTTATTCAGTGCTAAATGCTAACAATGTGAGTTTGAATGCCATTTTATATTACATTTATTGCCATATACTGAAAGCAGCAGCAGATAGTTCACCTCAGATCTTGAAAATACAATAAACCATTTGAAATTGAACTTTAGAACTAAACTCTTATGAGTGATTCAGCATCTACATTTAATGATGTTTAAAAGGGTTAACATGTATTAAGCAGATTATAAACCTTACCGTTTTGTGAGTGAGTGCATATTCTGTGCTTCTGAAAGGCTGTTTTTACATTTCTGTCGTGTTTCGTCTGGTGCAAACAGCCAAACTGCTCATTACTGCGTATCTCATCACAAAGCGTTTTGTTAGGACACGCGGTTACAATGTAACCTGCTCACTTAATGTTTACATTCATAATATTTATATCATTTGATAATTAATAACCTCATGTGGATCTGAATCTGTCTTATTTGACCTCTGCTATGTCACATTTTCACTCACGGACACATGCTTTCAAAGCCTTTCTGAATGAATGAATGAAATACGCTGTTTTCCAACAAGGCAACCCGGGGTGCTGAATTGTAATTGGCTAAACTGGCATTGTGCAGGTTAAATTTACCTAAACAAAGACAGCGTTCGGGCACAGAAAAACCATTTTCAAAGCAGAATATCTGACTTCAGCATTGTTTTTCAATTAAACAAGTATGTTCACTTGGGATGTTTCTTAAATATCTGCACACATATTATAGTATTTTTATGCTTTAGAAGAGTGAAAAACTTACACACAGCACCTTTAGGTACACAAAGTTCAGTCTAAGTTCAGACTTCGCAAGTTTGATATGGAAAACAAACTTAGGACATGTAGGGTAAATCTTCAAAGGGAACAGTGTACTTTATAACCTCAGTCACATCACCCTGGCTACATAACAATACGTAACGTAACAATCTTAACTATAAAATGAAAACATGATATAAGGAACTGCCTGCTTTTATTGTGATATTAACAACTTAACAGACACCATAGATGTTAGGGCATCGTGTAGCAACATATTTATATGACTGTCCTCTTCACTCTATGCATATTTATAACAAAATGGAGCCTATAACATTACTGCCTCCTTTCATTTTTATTAAAATATACGAAACATGCCCTCTCTTTTGCTGAACATCAGTTTTAATAATCAATAATGGCAATAATTAAAGTATAACGTACGATAAGTTTATACAATATAGGAAATAAAGGCAAGCAATCAGTCAAATGTGCAGAACCAGTGTACGTGGTTACATAAATTAATATATTAACTTATATTTGCGCTCAGCCAAAACATGTTACCTGAGAACAAGTAATAGATTCAAAAGACCAAAGAGTCTTTAAATAGAGACAAGATTTATTAAATATCACGTTTAACAACAATAGTGAGTTGAGATCCAGCGGTTTATCCTTGATGAACTGTCTGACATGGACTGCTCTCACCTAGGGAGGTGCGCTCAAAGCACCCGCTGACTGCCTGGAGCTCAGACATGTGATCAGTCATGTGATGTGTGGATGGAGAACTTTTTAGAAACAGTAGGTGAAGCACCAGTGTGGACGTGGATCACTTTCATTCTAAAACGGAAACGTATTAGTATAATCAGGGCCTAAGATATCATCATGCAATAGTAAAATTGTAAATAATCATCCTGCAGTTTTTGACAGCTGTTTGTGTAGCTTCACAGTGAACTCCAACCCTTTGTAGTAAATGTTGCTACTGTTAAACCTGAAAGCTCATGCAAATACTGCATATAATGAATGACGTTTAGACTCAAATCTCGCTTCAAGGATTCAGTCGAGTGTTTGAATTAAATCCTACTGTGAAATTATGTGCCTTCTTAAATAAAATAAGGCATGCAACATATTTTATAATAGCATTCTAATAAGCAGAGACAAAGGTGTTGCGTCATTACATACTTTAATATCAGTGAAATTGTGATGCTGTGTTCACACCAGACATTGGAGATGGAGTTGGAGATGCAACAATCAACATTGCTGTCTCTTATACAAGTTTTATTTGTAGAGAAAATTGACAATGCACTGCAGTGTTTGGGTCTTCTGTGTTTGTCTGAGATAATTAGTCTACCAAAATGTGTATATTCCGTACAAGCTGAGGCTGATCGGTCAGTTCTTGTCACGCAGGCACGTGCAGAGGTGGGGGCTTTGGGTGCTTGAGCCCCTGCCCTTCTATCTCCTGGAGAGAAAATGCCCTTTTTTTCCTGGGGATAATAATTATAAAATTTTGTATTTTTTTATTATTATTTTTTTATTTTATTTAAATACTACTAATAATATAATATAAGTTAATGCGTGTTCTATTTAAGGACAGCTTTTCCTGTCAAGCAATAAAAAAAAAAACTTTTTGAAGTATATCTTGGTTTTAAGCGAGCCCTGAACTGGCGATTTGGAAAGAAAAACCACATGCGAGGCGAATGCTCTAACGAAGACTCTATTTACATTGTTACTCTGTCTTCAAAAGTGCGATGTTAACAGTGGAGTAACGTCTATCAGCACTTATGCCAACTTCTGCATCCGGGCCATAGCTTTACAGTCTGGCTTTATAGTCTTTACACACTGCAGACGGAGTGTGAAACATACATTACTAGCTGACCTCCGTTACGGCAGCACGATATGATCGACAGAACCGCCGATGTAAATTCATCCGTCATTCATCTATATTGTGTGGAGGTGAGTAACGGTTAACAAAAGACTACTTGAGGCTCAAATTTAACGTCAGCTATTTATCCCAAATTTCAAAAGCAAATAGGCTATTTTGTCTTGCTAACATCCTCCTGATTAACAACCATGTAGTTAGCTAAAGTTTAGCCAGAGCAAGGCATACAGGCTAATGTAATGGAGAAACGACAGCTGGATAGTGAAAATATTGCTCTCTTGTTTTTGCAGTCATTTATTCAGAATATATAATGTTAATTGAAGTCTATAAAACATGTACATATAGGCTGGCTATGGAAGTCAGTGGCTATCAGTGTGTCCTACATTCTTCAACATATTTTATTATTTTGTTCAACAGAAAAAAAAACCCAAACAAAATAATAGATTGAAAAGAGTTTGTTCACCCAAAAATGTTACTGTACTCACCCTCAAGTGGTTCCAAATCTTTGTCTCTTTATTTTGTTAAACACTAACGAAATAAAGATTAAATAATATATTTTAAAGAAAGCTTTAAATTTGAAATTATTGACTTCCACAGTAGGAACAACGAATACCTTGAAAATCAAATGGTTACAGGATTCTTGCTTTCTTTAAAATATTATATTGTGTGTTTGACAGAAGAAAAAAGTCAAATAGGTTTGCAACAAGTAAATGGTGAGTAAAAGGTGACGGAGTTATTAGTTTTAAATGAACTATCCTTTTAAGAGTGAGTATATGGTGAATTTAGAGTGTAAATCTCCTTTAATATATTTTATTTATTAAAGTACAATTATTATTATTATTTAATAAAAAGTGCCCTTTTTTACACTTGAGCCCCTGCCCCTTAAATGGTCTCTGCACGTCCCTGTTGTCACGTGACTTGTGGTGCGCTTGTGGCATTCATTCAACTGCTTGTGTTTAGAAGGCGCAATCGCATCACACCGCTTGCGCGCACAACCCATGCACCTTGCGCGAACTCTAGGTAAAACATGATATGCGAACGGCGTCTAAAAGGCCGCCATCATTTGCGATCTCCAGCAGTTAATCTTCTTGCACAGACATGCTGAATTTACCTGATTTGTTGACAAATGGGTTGCGGATCTATTCCATGGCAGTTTGTGGGTCCTTATCTGTTTCCCCTTAGCAAAGAAACTTTACAAAGACGCCTGTTTCTGACTTATTTTGCTGCTTGTGGGTTAAATTTGGGCGCTTAAGTGACCGAGATGTAAGCATATGGTCATTTTTCAAAATAAAAGATTTTTTAAATAAAAGATCATTCAGACTCCGATAATAAAACAGTGGTTAAGGACCACTGATTTAGAACACAACTCAAATCTGCCTTAAGTCAGCTTTTAGGCTCAATAGTCTAGCACGCTCCAGTTGTTGTCGTCAATCTGGCAACCTGCGCTTGCATGTTTTGAATCTGGGGTGCAATACCTAATTCAACCACTGGGTGTCAAACTTACATACTGCACTTTTAACATACTTCAGTATAGATTAGTTGTCTTTACTTCTTTTCCTCCCCCTGCCAAATACATGCTCTTACATGATTAGTGCTGTGTAGGAGTTCTAAAAATAAATGTTACATAGATATAAAAATAGATTCAAACTAAATAGATTGTTGCAGTTTTATGGCATGCTGTAATACATTTGAATGTCCATTGTTTTTCCTATTGTTTGCAACATATACAACATTACATGAAACATTAGGTCATGAAAATTTACTTGAAAGTCCTGGAAAAGTCATGACATTTTAGGAGTAAAACTGTATGAACCCTGTATCTTAAGGATATCTATAAGCTAGTGTGCTCCAAAATTCACGTTTAGAAGATACAAAACTGATATAAACATGTAAAGCTTGCAGTTCCTCACTTCCACCTAAATAATTCAACTTTTTTTTTTTCACATCACCTCATACTTCAGTTTCTCATCAAATGCTCTCTAATGTCTGACATGCTCCGTCCCTTTTAAGACACTACTGCTATTTGAGCTTAACAATTACAAAAAGCTCAAAAACTAAACGCTAATGGCTGTTTTTTGAGAGGGGAGGAGCTACTCTGTCCTACCCTCTCTTTATGTTTCTGTTACAATTATGTCACGCATCAAACAAAATTGCACATTTTAAAGCTCTTTAAGTCGAACCTAAGATAAGAAGCATTCACAAATGTTTGTTTTTTTGTTCTCTGTGGCTCCAGCTTCCTGATGGCCGAGTAATAAAGGTGGGAGGCGAGAGGTTCGAGGCCCCAGAAGCTCTGTTCCAGCCTCACCTCATAAACGTGGAAGGGGTTGGTGTGGCTGAACTTCTCTTCAACACCATTCAAGCGGCAGATATTGACACCAGGTCAGCCTCCACCACTATTCCAACATTTGCTAAAAAGATCCTTACTCTAATAAGAGTCGTGCCTCAATATGTGCCATTCTAATAAACAAACGAACACTTGGTTCTATGGCTGGGCGATATGATAATCTGATAATCTATGATAAGAGCCTGTGTTATTTAGTGGTTGTTATCTCAGAACAACATATCTTGGAATGTCTTGACTGACCAATCAGAAATGAGTTTCCCATACAACCGTGCAATAAATTGTCACATTACACTGCCCCCTTAATCTTTTCAGCAACTTCATCCTTTAACCCAGCTGTTTCTGTGAACCTCGCAGTGTGTGTTTTCATCAGTGCTGTTTTTGTTCCTCAGGGCTGAGTTCTACAAACACATCGTTCTGTCAGGAGGATCCACCATGTACCCTGGTCTGCCGTCTCGACTGGAGAGAGAACTTAAACAGCTTTATTTAGAGCGGGTACTGAAGGGTGATGTTGACAAGCTCTCTGTAAGTTTGCTCAATCAATACACGTGTAAATGTGTCATTCAACAAGCACCAGTAGACAAAAATAGTTTGGAATGGAGTTACGCAGCTCCATTATAAGTGGATATAGAGATTATTATTTATAAGCTATTTATTTTTTCCATACAATAATAACTTGCCTAATTACCCTAACCTGCCTAGTTAACCTAATTAACCTAGTTAAGCCTTTAATTGTCACTTTAAGCTGTATAGAAGTGTCTTGAAAAATATCTAGTCAAATATTATTTACTGTCATCATGTCAAAGATAAAATAAATCAGTTATTAGAGATGAGTTATTAAATCTATTATGTTTAGAAATGTGTTGAAAAAATCTTCTCTCCGTTAAACAGAAATTGGGGAAAAAAATAAACAGGGGGGCTAATAAATCAGGGGGTTGAATAATTCTGATTGCAACTGTATATATTGATATATATTGAAATATCGATATTTTTGACAACACTAGTAATTATTGTTAAATCAGTTTATGTTGAGTACCGTGACTAACTTAGACCTGTCATGAAAAATTGAACAAGTCAGTGGGGGGCTGCAATTTCCTTCACTGTAAAAAAATCCTTGCTGCCTAAAAGTTTTTTAGTTAAATCTCAACTCACACCAGTCAAACTGACAAAAAATATACGGTTAAACTTTGTATAACTTGACATATTTAGTTGAAACATGTTAACTGATAAAAATGAGTTAAAGTAACAAAAAACGAACAGTTCATTCATTTTCCTTCTGTTTAGTCTCTATTTCAGGGGTCGCCTCAACAAAAATGAACCGCCTTCTGTTCCAGCATATGTTTTACACAGTGGATGACATTCCTGCCGCAACCCAGTACTGGGAAACACCCATACACTCTGTCATTCACACACACCAATACACTACGGCCAATTTAGTTTATTCAAGTCTCCTATACTGCATGTCTTTGGACTCTTGGGGAAACCGGAGCACCCAGAGGAACCCATGCCAACACGGAGAGAACATACAAACTCCACACAGAAATGCCAGCTGGCCTAGCCGGGGCTTGAACCATATACCTTCTTGCTGTGAGATGACACTGCTAAGCACTGAGCCACCGTGTTGCTGCCTAAAGTAACATAACTTTGTCATATCATTTTTTTTACATTGTGTCTTTAGGAGTGATTGAATCATTCATTTAAATGATTTGTTCAACACATCTGATTCATTTAGGGACAAAGTATTTGACTGCCTTTCGACATGAATTCATTTAATAACAGGTTAATTAAGGAAAACAAAACACTACAGTTTTGCCTCCATATTCACAAATGTTTTTCATTGACACATATTATCTAGAAAAAAAATGTCTAAAATGTAATTGAACCGATTAGAATTCCTACAAAACAAAGCAACAAAAACATAGTCGCATTTCTGATCACACTCACACACTAAACCGAATCATGTTCGATAAAATAAATCAAACTATGTAAAATGAGCTGAAAAAGCACATTACTTGAGATTTGTTGGCACAGCTTAATTGTTTGAAGTTCAATCAACTTGAATTTGCAAATTCAATTAAGCTAGCCTAATCTATTTGTGTTGTAATCAGCATTTTTTTACTGTGCACAAAAAAAAAGCTACTTTGAAAGTAATGTAGTATAGGTAAAACTATTTCAGCGTTCTTCAAAATATCTTCTTTTGTGTTCAACAGAAAAAAGAGACTCATAAAGCCTTGAAACAAATAAAGGTGTAGTAAATAATGAGAGAAGTTTTTTTTTTGGTCAAACTATCCCTTTAAAAAGGCTCAGGGGTTAACACTGTTGCCTTACAGCAAGAACATCAATGGTTCGAGTCCTGACTGGGCCAGTTGGCGTTTGTGTGTGGAGTTTGCATGTTCTCCCCTTGTTCACGTGGAATTCCTCCGGGTGCTTCGGTTTCCCCCACAGTCCAAAGACATGCGCTGTAGGTGAATTAAATAAACTAAATTGACCGTAGTGTATGTGTGTGAATGAGTGTGTATGGGTGTTTCCCAGTACTGGGTTGCAGCTGAAAGGGCATCCGCTGTGTAAAACATATACTGGAATAGTTAATTCCACTGTGGCGACGCATGATAAATAAAGGGTCTAAGCCGAAGGAAAATGAATAAGTGAATATCCCTTTTAAAAGCACACAGATGTGTAGTAATGTCTCCTGAGCACCAGCAGGTGGAGCTGCTCCTGCACTGGTAAACAGTGTAAAACATCCCGGATCACACACACACACACACACACACAGACTGCCCAGCTGAGCTCCATCTCATTTAAAACCTGGCCATTGGCCTGGAAAAGCATTTTGGGGAGCCTCATAGTGGGCCGCATGTCAGACTGCTATATATAGATGATCAATTACAGATGGCATGTCTGATACGGCCGAGCGGCGTGTCTGTCTGCCTGCGCTAAAACTGTTTAAGGAAAATTAAAAAGCAATCAACTTTTTTCACCGAGCCATCCATGAGATTCTTTCAGCCACCTGTTTATAGTCCGTTCAGGGTTTGAGAGGGGATGAACACCCATACACCACCACACACCTCATTATTCTCCTATTTGGGTTTGATGCTCGATTCACGACCGGACAGTGTGCTTATTATGGCTTGCGTATTAAAGAGATCCATTGAAAGCATTTTCTGCTATGTTTTCTGGAAGGATTGCGAGATTTGTGTAATGAAAACAGATTTTTTTTGGAGTAAAAGTGTGGCGTTAAAGGTCCCATGAAATTAAAATAAAGGTTTTTAGATGGTAGTATCAGTTTGTTAATGTTTAGGATTGAAGATTGGTGTACTCCAAAATACACATTTAGAAGATATATACCTGATATAAACATACAGAGCTTGCAGTTTGTCACTTCCACCTATGTGGATCAATGAATTTTTTCACATACTTCAGTTCCTCATCAAATATTCCAGCCAATCAAATGCTCTCTAGTATCTGACAAGCCCCGCCCCCTTCAAGATGTTTTCATTTGCTTTTTATTTGATGCGCTTGAACACAACCACTTTAACTAGCAGAGCTGTGATAAAACTAAACGCTATTGGCTGTTTCTTTTGCAAAGGGGAGGAGCTAAGCCAAGTCTCACCCACTTTTCGTGTTTCGGTTGAGATTACGTCAAACAGAATAAAACTGCTCATTTCAAAGCACTTCACTGGACCTTTAAAACAAAAATAAAGTATGCTGAAAAGCGTACCTATGTGATTGAAATGTTGTATCATGAGAACAAAAGTCAGGATTATAAGATGTTATCTAAACATTCTGAGTAAAAAAAGTAAAAAAAAAAAGAATTATAAAGTCTCTAAAATCTGTCAAAGAAAGATTTACAAAAAAATCTAGATATAATCTATAAGTCTAGTTTTAGTTATTAGTTTTTATTTTAGTTACTTTAGTTTTGGTAATTTTAGTTAATTAAGGAAAACAAAACACTGCAGTTTTACCTTAAGATTTAGTATTTTTGTTCCTCAGGCATTTTTTGACACATATCATGAACATTCAAAAATCTGCCAAAGAATTAAAAAAAGAAAGATACAATCTCAAAGTGTAAATTTATTAATTTCATTGTTTATTTCTATTATACTATTTAACAATTCTGAATACATTTCTTGCTATTCTGAGTTTTTTTTATTCACAATTTCACAATTGCAGGGTTTACAAATATATCACAGTTTACCTTTTACTATTTATTATATCTTTTATTATTATTTTTATTTTACCTTTTATGTTATTTTTATATTTATTATTTATTTATTAATTTATTTTTTTATTTTATTTTTGTTATTATTTTTATTTTATTTGTATTATTTTATTTATTTATATTTTGTTACATTTTTATTACTATTATTATTACTATTATTTTTTCATTTTATTTTTTATTTTATTATTATATAAATTTTGTTTTTATATTTTTTTATCTTAAATTATTTTGTTTTATTTATTTTATTTTATTTTATTTATTTTTTATTTAATTTTTTATTTAATTTTATTTTTATTTTATCTTTTCTTTTTTGTTCTTTTCTTTTTGTATTTTATTGACTGTCCAAACTGAGAGCTACACAATTGAACACAAAATCATTAGCCATCCTATGAAGGTTATCCTATTTTAAAAAGTTTTTAAAAAAAAAATTCATTTTTTTATTTATAATAGTTTTAATAAATTTATTTCTAATAACTAATATCTTCTGTTTTTACCACGATGACAGTAAATACATTTTACAAGATATTTTGCAAGATACTAGTATTCAGCTTAAGGTGACATTTAAAGGCATGTTCTGTAGCCAATCAGAAATAATAATAATATTGACCTTTGCAGTTTATTAAATTAAAAATATATATTTGAAAAAAGTAGAAATATTTGAAAAAATTTATAATGCAATGTGAGAATTGTGTTTTTATTTATTTATTTATTTATTTATTTATTTATTTATTTATTTCTGATTTACACCTGCCAATTTTTAAGTGTTTAATTTAAGCCTTTTGTGGTATGTGGGTCAGTGTCCATGCTCTTCCCCTCCCCTGACAACATCTATGTAATACCCCATAGAAATTCAAGATCCGCATTGAGGACCCTCCCCGCCGTAAGCACATGGTGTTTCTGGGTGGAGCCGTGCTGGCCGACATCATGAAGGACAAGGACAACTTCTGGCTCACCCGGGAAGAGTATCAGGAGAAGGGTGTGCGGGTTCTGGAGAAGCTGGGAGTCACCGTCAGATAAAACACCAGCTCATCACCAGTCGCTTTTGTTCAGCCTGTCAATTCTGTCATCAGGTGTGGATCTAAAGGGGTTAGATTATGAAAGGGACTGGGCAGGGGTTGTGTGTTTTTTATGTGTTGCTTAGGCTTACTGAATATGTTTGTGGGTCATTCTTATCATTTTTTGGTCCTCTTTAAAAACAAATACTGTACAATTTAAATAAATACAGTTGAGGTCTAAATTGCTAGCCCTCCTTTGTAATGTTTAAAATATTTCCCAAATGTAGTTGTAGTTTCAACACATTTTTAAACATAATAGTTAGAATAATTTATTTCCAGTAACTCATTTCTTTTGTGTTTTGAGATGATGACGGTACAGGATATTTTACTAGTTTGTTTGCAAGATGCTTGTATTCAGCTTAAAGTGCTATTAAAAGGCTTAGCTAGGTTAACTAGGCAAGGTAAGGTAATTAGGCAAGTCCTTGGACAACTGGTTTGTTCTGTAGCTAATCAAAACGCTATAGTTCTTAAGGGGGCTAATAATTATTGACCTTAAAATTTGTATTTTACTATATACTGTATATAGGCAAAACTATAGTCAAAATAAATGTATATGAAGCCAAAATGATTAGCCCTCCTATGAAATTGGTATTCTTTTTAAAGGTTGTGCTCACGAAAACTGCATTTATTTAATTAAAAATATAATAAAAGCTGTATAATTGTGAATAATAGTTTTCTTATTGAATTGAATATTTTTTTTTTAATCATGGCTGACCTTTCTCCAGTCATCAGTAGCTGGATTTACATCCTAAGTGAATCTTTACAAAGTTTGAAAAAAGAAATTGTTTTTAAAATCAAGTTGTTAAGCTGAGTTCACATCAAACGTGGTGCAAACTCAAAATCTAAGGGCTCTATTTTAACAATCAAAGCGCAAAGTCTAAAGCGCATGGCGCAAAAGTATTAAGGGCGTGTCCGAATCCACTTTTGCTATTTTAAGGATGGAAAAATAAGGTCAGAGTCTCATCTCCTATTCCCTTTAAGAGTCAGTTGCTTCGCGCCATGACGCATTTTCTATTTACATAGCCGACTTTGTAAGTGGAAAAACTGAACACTTCACTAGTGAGAAAACAGTTAAACAGAGCATCTGCAGCGCGAGGATAAAAAAAAACGAGCCTCCTCCATTCAGCCTCTTTACTCTCTCTTTACTTTTACTCTTTACTTTACTCCTTTTCCTTTGCAGATAAGGAAACGGTGTTGTACGCACTCCACTGAAGACATCCATTAGCCTACATATTTAATTTAGTTTGTTAAGTGCAAAGATTCAAAACTGTTTCTAAATTCGGTTTTAATTTCCAGCAAACTAATAAATTAACAATAGTAACAAAGTGTGGTCAAAAAGCGGAGTTATATCCAAAAACACCTATTTTTATGCCCCATATGGTGATGCATACGTCTACAAAACTCCACAGGTGGACAAATCTCAAATTAATTAACTATTAGTACAAATATAAATATGCATTTAATAAATAAGAAACCTATACCAACACCAGGAGAATATGCAAACTCCACACAGAAATGCCAGCCTGGACTTGAACCAGCGGCCTTCTTGCCGTGAGGCGACAGTGCTAACCACTGAGCCACCGTGTCATCCTTTGGCGTTATTGTGATACATTTAAGTTTTTTAGATTCTTTGTTTTAGATTATTATTAGCCTTTATTTGAAAACAAGACATCAACTTTACTTTCGCCCTTGAACAGTTTGATGAATACAAGTAAATGCATTTTAAATTTGATTGACTAACTTCTATTCAACATAATGCATTTCTGTAATCAATACTTAAGTTTAATGCCTATTTATAAATATTATGTCTACTCCCCCTTAATTCTGTCAAGAGTTTTTTTATGAATGGAAGATTGCTATTATCATGAGGAACTGTGTAATTGTTTTTAGTTTTTTTCCCTGGGAATTAGTGAAATAATTTAGCGGAATTACTCTAAAATATTTCTAACAGCCTTTGTAAATTGTATCTCTTTGCAATAAAAAAAACTTAAATATAAACTTAAATATAAAAAAGAAAAAGGTTTTATTAAGATGGATTGTCGGTGATTGGATGGATGTCGGCCTAATTGTGTAGCTTTACTTGGGCAGAGGAAAATTAAGACCTGTTAAAAAATTATTTAAGACACATAACACAATATTTCAGTGAATTTAAGACTTTTTAAGGCCTAAGATTTTGTTTTTGAAATGTAAGACTTTTTAAGAGCCCCTGGATACCCTGTTATAAATGACAACATTTTAATAATTTTTGTATCAAATAAATGCAGCCCTGGTGAGCAGAATAAGCTTCTTTTTAAAAAACAATTATATTACTGATCACAAACTTATATACAGTTGAAGTCAGAATTATCAGCCCCCCTGGATATTTTTTCCTCAATTTCTGTTTAACAGAGAGAAGGTTTTTATCAAAACATTTCTAAACAATCATTTATTCATTTTCAACCGCTTTTCTGGGGCCAGGTCGTGGGGGCAGCAGTCTTAGGAGAGAACCCCAGACTTCCCTCTCCCCAGACACTTCCTCCAGCTTCTCCGGGGGGATCCCAAGGCGTTCCCAAGCCAGCCAAGAGACATAGTCCTTCCAGCGTGTCCTGGGTCTTCCCCAAAGCCTCCCCCCGGTGGGACATGTCTGGAACACCTTCCTAGGTAGGCTTCCAGGAGGCATCCAAAACAGATGCCCGAGCCACCCCAGCTGATTTCTCTCGATGTGGAGGATCAAACTCTACTCCGAGCTCCTCCCGAATGTCAGAGCTCCTCACCCTATCCATTAGAGTGCGCCCTGCCACCCTTCGAAGTTAAACTCATTTCGGCCGCTTGTATCCAAGATCTTGTCCTTTCGGTCATGACCATAGGTCATTTCTAAGCATAATAGTTTTAATAACTCATTTCTAGTAACTGATTTCTTTATCTTTCCCATAATGACAGTAAATAAAATTTTACTAGATATTTTTCAAGACACTAGTATTCAGCTTAAAGTGACATTTAAAGGCTTAAAGAGGTTAACTAGGCAAGTTATAATTAGGCAAGTCATTGTATAACAGTGATTTGTTCTGTAGACAATCGAAAATAAATATTGGCTAAGGGTTATTTAATTGGTTATTGGTTATTTAATATTATTAAATATTGGTTAATAATATTGACCTTAAAATGTTTTTAAAAAAATGTAAAACGGCTTTTATTCTAGCTTAATTAAAACAAAAAAAAACTTTCTCCAGAAGAAAAAATATAGGAAATACTGTGAAAAATTCCTTGCTCTGTTAAACATCATTTGGGAAATTTTTGAAAAGGTAAAAAAAAAAAGTCACAGGAGGGCTAATAAATTATGACTTTCAAATATATATACTTTTAAGCTTCAATTCAAGCAATGTTTTATCCAGTATTACAGTAGTGCATGACAGGAATGACCCAGTCAGTGCTGAACAGTAGAAATATGTAACAGCCAAGCTTACAGTTGGTTCTGACGGACGCCATCATCACTTCTGTATTATCATGAAGACTAACGTAAGCTGTAATTCATGACAGCTTATGTTGTACTGTGTGTAAGTCCGGTGACAGAGAGAGACAAATGCATTATTGTCAGTGTGTAATGTAAGGGCAGGAACTAAAGCTGGATGTTCTATGAAAGCCTATTTCTGCCAACGGATAAAAAAAAAAGTTAGTTAGTTGGGATAGTTTTTGATTCCTTTTTTTTTTACTGGGTCAGTTTTTCAGAATTGCTGTATTATAGTTGTTATATAAAACTTAATAAAAACTTGCAATACTTAAAAGAAAAGAGAGAATTGTGGGATATAAACTGAAAATTGAGAGATAAACACAGAATACTGAGACAAAATGTAGAATAATGAGATATAAACTCAAAATTAAGAGATAAAACTTAAAATAATGAGACAAAATGCAGTATAAGGAGATGTCAACTGAAAATTGAGAGATTAAAAACTCATAACAATGAGAAAAATGTAAAATGATGAGATATAAACTCAAATTTGAGAAATGAAAACATGAAATACTGATAAAAAAAGCTGAACATGTTATTATAAACTCTAAATTGAGAGATAAAAACATGAAATACTGATCAAAAATTGAAAAATTAGTTATAATCTTAAAATTGAGAGATAAAATCTCAGAATAATTAGTTAAAATGCAAAATAATTAGATTTAAACTGAAAATAGAAAGATATAAGCTCAGAACAATGAGAAAAAAGTCAAATAATGAGGTATAAACTCAAAATTGAGAGACGAAAACAAGAAATACTGATTAAAAATGTTGAAATATTTGATATAAACTAGAAATAGAGAGACTCAGAATACTGATAAAAATGTAGAATAATGAGCGATAAACTCAAAATTGAGAGATGAAAACATGAAATATTGATAAGAAATGTTGAAAGATGAGATATAATCTTAAAATTGAGAGAAAAAACTAAATACTGATAAAAATGTTTTAAAAATGAGATATAAACTCAATATTGAGAGATAAAGACTCAGAATAATAAATTATAAACTGAAAATTGAGAGATAAAACACAAAATGCTGATTAAAAATGATAAAAATTAGATATAAATTGAAAATTGAGAGATAAAGGCTCAGAATAATAAGAAAAAAGTGACAAAATAATGACATATAAATTGAAAATTGAGAGATAAAACATGAAATACTGATAAAAACTATTTTAAAATGAGATACACATTCAAAATTGTGAGATAAAGACTCAGAATAATGAGAAAAAATGTATAATATAGGATACAAACTCAAAATTTCAGAGATATGATGCAGAATAATGAAATATACATTAAAATATGAGAGCTAAAACTAAATGATGTTTTGAAAATGACAATAAGTAGATTTAAAATGAATATTGAGAGATAAAAACTCATAACAGTGAGAAAAAATGTGAAATGAGATATAAACATAAAAGTTAGAGATAAAAAATCAGAATAATGAGAAACAAATGCAGAATAATGAGAAATAAACTGAGAATTGAGAGATGAAAACATGAAATACTAATAAAAATACAGAAAAATTAGATAAAAAATCACAATTGACAGAGAAAGAGTTAGAATTACAAGATAAAATGCTGAAAAAATGAGATAAAATCTCAAAATTGACACACAAAGAGTTAAAATAACTCTTAAAGTTGAGAGCTAAAAACTCAGAATAATGGGAAAAACTTTGAGTATTGATAAATAATCTCAGAATTGAGAGATAAAGACTTAGAATAATGAGACAAATTACAGAATAATGAAATATAAATTGAGAGATAAAGACTTTGAATAATGATGAAAAAAAGCTAATGTTAAAAAAAAGAAGTCTTCAAAATTGTGACTTAAAATTTATTTATTTATTTCTTAGGCTGAAACAAGCTTTCATAGATCTCTGCCATTGTTACGACAACAAATACTGAGCAACCAAAAACGTATTCTGGTTCAGTTGATTCCAGAGCTTTAGCCCTGTAGCATTTCGCTGTTTGTCTGTCTGTTTTTTTTCTAGTTAGCGTGTCATGTGCTTGTCCACAATAACAAGAGCGATTAGCGCTATTGCTAAATGTTTTTGATTTTTTTAAAGGGTTTCGAGAGATTGGACTGAGAGTCTGTGGCATTTTTACTAATGTATTTATCAGTCAAGCCAGCGTTCTGCTGTCAGGCTGTCTTTAAAATAGTTTTAGCACAGTTCAGTTTGTGTTGCTTAAATACACTCACCGGCCACTTTATTAGGTACACCTGCAAGTCAATCACATGGCAGCAACTCAATGCATTTAGGCGTGTAGACATGGTCATGACGATCTGCTGCAGTTCAAACCGAGAATCAGAATGGGGAGGGAAGGTGATTTAAGTGACTTGGCATGGTTGTTGGTGCCAGACGGGCTGGTCTGAGTATTTTAGAAACTGCTGATCTACTGGGATTTTCAACCATCTCTAGGGTTTACAGAGAATAGTCGGAAAAACTGAAAATATCCAGTGAGCGGCAGTTCTGTGGGTGCAAATGCCTTGTTGATGCCACAGTGTACCTATATGATGGCTACTTCCAGCAGGATAACGCGTCATGTCATAAAGCGTGAATCATCTCAGACTGGTTTCTTGAACATGACAATGACTTCACTGTACTCAAATGGCCTCCACAGTCACCAGATCTCAATCCAATAGAGCGCCTTTGGGATGTGGTGGAACGAGAAATTCACAACATGGATGTGCAGTCGACAAATCTGCAGCAACTGCGTGAGGCTATCATATCAATATGGATCAAAATCTCTGAGGAATATTTTCAGCACCTTGTTGAATCTATGCCACAAAGGATTAAGGCAGCTCTGAAGGCAAAAGACCAACCCGGTACTAGTAAGGTGTACCTAATAAAGTGGCCAGTGAGTGTAGATCAATAATGTACATACTAAAGGGATGGTTGACCCCCCAAAAAAGATTATTTACATTATTTACTCAACCTCAAGTAATTCTGAGATGTATACGATTCTTTATTCTGTTAAACACAAAAGAAGATGGTTTGAAGAATGCGGAAAACCATTAGCTTCCATTGTAGGAAAAACGAACTCTATGGAAGTCGATGGTTACAGGTTGTCAACATTTTTCAGAATATCTTCTTTTGTGTTCAACAGAAGAAAGAAACTCAAGTAAATGAACTGTCCCGTAAGGAAGAGAGAGATTTGTGTTAATCCTCTTAATATCCTATTATTGTTTTGATTATTGTTATATATTTTTTTCTACTCTTTATTGATTTTGTTTCTGTTGCAGTGCTGTGTCCGGCAGAAAGCAAAATGGAGAAAATAATAATAAATTCTGCTGCAATATCAGTGCTTTTATTTGACTGATTTGATGATGTTTTACTTAGTCATGCTCAGTTTTAGTCAGTTGCTGTTTTATGTAACGGAAATTAGAGAGTAAATCAGATACTGATATTATTGTTTGAGACTAATTGTTTGTGGTCATTTGAACTTAATAACAACTAAATAATATTTATTGAGTGTTCCGCCTCTGGGCTGCACAGTGGCGCAGTGTGTAGCACTTTCGCCTCACAGCAGGAAGGTCACTGATTCGAGCCTTGGCTGGGTCAGTTGGCATTTACGTGTTAAGTTTTCATGTTCTCCCCGTGTTCGCGTGGGTTTCCTCCCACAAGTCTAAAGACATGCGGTACAGGTGAATTGGGTAGGCTTAATTGTCAGTAGTGTGTGTGTGTAAATGAGTATGTATGGGTGTTTCCCAGTGATGGGTTGCGGCTGGAAAGGCATATGCTGCGTAAAAAATGCTGGATGAGTTGGCGGTTCATTGACCCCAGATTAATAAAGGGACTAAGCCGAAAAGGAATGAAGGAATGTTCCGCCTCTTACGTGTATACAGCTTTAGACAGAATTATTAGCTGCTATAAAATGTATTAATTTTCAAATGTTTCCCAACACTCAAAAAATTACATTTGCTGTGTGTTCAGACTACTTATTTAAAACGAGGGAAAACTTTTGTTTCTGTTCAATCCATTTAAAGTTAACATAATTCCTGAGTTTGTCGAGTTAACTTAATTCCTTTATGTTGTCCCAACACAAATCGACTGTGTGGAATCCAGCGTTTTTTACAGGGAAGTGTTTCGAACGTTTAACAGTGAAGAATTTAGACTTCAACTACATAACTACATAGGGTGTGCAGAATTATTAGGCAAATGAGTATTTTGACCTCATCATCCTCTTTATGCATGTTGTCTTACTCCAAGCTGTATAGGCTCGAAAGCCTACTACCAACTAAGCATATTAGGTGATGTGCGTCTCTGTAATGAGAAGGGGTGTGGTCTAATGACATCAACACCCTATATCAGGTGTGCATAATTATTAGGCAACTTCCTTTCCTTTGGCAAAATGGGTCAATAGAAGGACTTGACAGGCTTCGAAAAGTCAAAAATAGTGAGATATCTTGCAGAGGGATGCAGCACTCTTAAAATTGCCAAGCTTCTGAAGCGTGATCATCAAACAATCAAGCATTTCATTCAAAATAGTCAACAGGGTCGCAAGAAGCGTGTGGAAAAACCAAGGCGCAAAATAACTGCCCATGAACTGAGAAAAGTCAAGCGTGCAGCTGCCAAGATGCCACTTGCCACCAGTTTTGCCATATTTCAGAACTGCAACATCCCTGGAGTGCCCAAAAGCACAAGATGTGCAATACTCAGAGACATGGCCAAGGTAGGAAGGCTGAAAAACAACCACCACTGAACAAGACACATAAGCTGAAACATCAAGACTGGGCCAAGAAATATCTCAAGACTGATTTTTTTGAGGTTTTATGGACTGATGAAATGAGAGTGAGTCTTGATGGGCCAGATGGATGGGCCCGTGGCTGGATCGGTAAAGGGCAGAGAGCTCCAGTCCGACTCAGACGCCAGCAAGGTGGAGGTGGAGTACTGGTTTGGGCTGGTATCATCAAAGATGAGCTTGTGGGGCCTTTTCTGGTTGAGGATGGAGTCAAGCTCAACTCCCAGTCCTACTGCCAGTTTCTGGAAGACACCTTCTTCAAGCAGTGGTACAGGAAGAAGTCTGCATCCTTTAAGAAAAACATGATTTTCATGCAGGACAATGCTCCATCACACGCGTCCAAGTACTCCACAGCGTGGCTGGCAAGAAAGGGTCTAAAAGAAGAAAAACTAATGACATGGCCTTCTTGTTCACCTGATCTAAACCCCATAGAGAACCTGTGGTCCATCATCAAATGTGAGATTTACAAGGAGGGAAAACAGTTCACCTCTCTGAACAGTGTCTGGGAGGCTGTGGCTGCTGCTGCACGCAATGTTGATGGTGAACAGATCAAAACACTGACAGAATCCATAGATGGCAGGCTTTTGAGTGTCCTTGCAAAGAAAGGTGGCTATATTGGTCACTGATTTGTTTTTGTTTTGTTTTTGAATGTCAGAAATGTGTATTTGTGAATGTTGAGATGTTATATTGGTTTCACTGGTGAAAATAAATCATTGAAATGGGTATATATTTATTTTAAGTTGCCTAATAATTATGCACAGTAAAATCGCCTGCACACACAGATATCCTCCTAAAATAGCTCAAACTAAAAACAAGCTAAAAAACTACTTTAAAAAATATTCAGCTTTGATATTAATGAGTTTTTTGGGTTTATTGAGAACATGGTTGTTGTTCAATAATAAAATTAATCCTGAAAAATACAACTTGCCTAATAATTCTGCAATCCCTGTGTTTTAGTGTCCCACCAATGACGATATACAGCTAGTGTGAAATTAAGTTTATACAACAGTTCAACTGCATAATCGTGTATATAAAAAGAAAATCAAACACGGAGAGTCTCAAATAGCAGCTGACGGTCAGAACAGCAGAAACTGTTGCTATTTCACCAACGTCACTTAAGAGCTAGTATTTGAATGATTCTGTAGCGTAATGTCTAAAGTGATGACAAAACAAGTTACTTTGCTCACATTTTAGGATTATAGGGCTAAACTATCTCTGTTGCAATCGGGAGGTCACAGTAATTTACCCCGAAAAGCCAAAGCAAAGCAATCACTACCAGATTACTGTGGTATAAATACAAGCACTACAACATACAAAAGAGAGAGATCGACTTAGAATGTCACTTACTTGTTTAACATAAAGGAACTGTGAGAATCCCTGCATTTTCCCCAGCGTACACTGTAAAAAATACTCTGTTGCACACAGTTGCTTCATGTTGTCCCAACAAAAATAGATTAAGTTAACTTAATTGTTTTTACAAATTTAAGTAGATTGAACATAAAACAATTAAGCTGTTCCAAAAAAACTCAAGAATTGTGTTGATTCAGTTCATTTTAAATACGCAGTTTTAACAGATACCAAACACAATTTTTTGGGGTGTATCAAGATCAAATAATTACTTTCCAATATTGTTTGCAATATTTCCTTATCCAGTGCCAAGCACAATTTTAACTTTAACTTTAACATTTTTTTGTTATTTATTTGTTTCAGATCATTTCAATTCAATTTAATTCATCTTTATTTCTATAGCGCTTTAACAATGTAGATTGTGTCAAAGCAGCTAACATAGAACTTCTAGTAAATTGAAACCGTGTCAGTCCAGTTTTCAGTTGAAGTTCAGTTCAGTGTGGTTTAATTTTCACTGCTGAAAGTCCAAACACTGAAGAGCAAATCCATCGATGTGCAGCTCCACAAGTCCCAAACCAAGTAAGCCAGTGGCGACAGTGACGAGGAACAAAACGTCACCAATTGACGAAAGTGAAGGGAAAAAAAAACCCTGAGAGAAATAGTATCGCATAATGCCTAATGCTTTAAATAATGCAGCTTCTATTTTTTTCTGATTTGTTCTTTTATTATTATTATTATTATTATTATTATTATTATTATTATTATTTTCAACCAGTTTCACACTCAAGTTGACTTTCTTCTTCTTCTTCTTCTTCAAAAATTACAATTTCTGTAAGTGTTTTCTCACTTTTTTTCCTAATGACCAAACATTTGCTCTGGCGGTGAAATGTCTCATAAACATGGGGCAGTGAAGTAGCATCAATGCCATTCTTATCAACAACAACATGTCTGAAATCAGAGTAATTGTTGATCCGGATAACCATTGTAATTTACTATTGTCAGGCTTTGGAGTATATATATAGCCTGGGGGAAAAAAAGTGCCTTCCTGATTGCTTTATGGCATCTGAGATGCTTTGATAAGATCTGCAAATAGTCCGGCAGCTCTCTGACCAGCAGGCCATGTGTTGTACTCTATTGTAACGAAGAGCGCTTCTAAAGGAGTCCTGATTTAAAAAGTGATCAATGAGGAATTTGGACTGTCACCGGTTCTCGAAAATACCGCACTCGTCTGTTGATCAAAGCAATGCCTAATCCTCGGCTTTTCCTCTGAAGAAGTTGCTCAGATAAGAAGTCTGTGCTTTCCACCTTCGACCCTGATTACACTTTTTTTTTTTTTTGGAGGGGGAGGAGGAGGAAGTGGTGCACTGAAGTAGTACTTTTAAAGGGATAGTTCACCCAAAACTGAAAATTCTGTCATTGTTTACTCAACCTTTACTTTTTTCCAAACCTTCTTGACTTCCTTTGTTATATTGAACACAAAGAAGATATTTTGAAAAATGTTGGAAACCTGTAACCACGCTTATTTTGTTTTGCCTGTTCAAACTACTGCCGGAACAGCTGCCTTTGTTTTGATCCCCTAATGCTCCCAATGCCAGTTTAGCCAATTATATTTCAGCACCCCGCGTTGCCTTGGTGGAAAACAGCGTATTTCGTTCATTCAGTCAGGAAGGCTCTCAAAGCATGCGTCCGTGACCGAAATGCGACCTCCGGTGGACAGTAGCAGACTCCGAAATGAGATGCATACTAGAGTTCCACATGAGGTTATTAATTAGCAGGTTACATTGTAACCCCATGTCCTAACAGCATGCTACATGACGAGATTTGCAGAGATAAGCAATTTTGCACCAGACAAAACACGACAGAAATTTAAATACAGCCATTCAGAAGCACAGAGTAGTGCACTCACTGCACTCCAGCGCAGTGCATCAATCTGGCAACCTGCACTTGCGTGAACTTGTCAGAGTAGGTTTTTCAATATGTGTTCTTGCCTCCTCGTGTTCTCTTGTAACGTCATTATCAACTGGCAAAGTTCACTTCCAAAACTTAAGACCGCAAGAACAGAGGATGCGTGAAAGTTCCTGGATGTGTTCTTGATATCGTGGATGCGTCGATGCAGACTTGAGGGCGAAACTCGCTCGAGAAGTCCCAGAAGTCATTGCGGCCGAATAAAGGGTGTGGGAAGCGCAGCATTTTATATAGATTTATTATTGAAGTTCAGAAATAGAAATTATTTATCTCAGGAGTTTCTCTAAATGAAACGGTGAAAGTAAACATCACCATGAAAATCTTTATAAAGGCATAAACAGATTTGTTGTACACTGTAAAAAAAATAGTTGAGTTAACTTAAAAAATTTAAAGCAACCGGCTGCAAAGAAATTTTGAGTTTATTAAGCTTCAGTGGTTGAAGTTGTGGCAAATTATTTTTTTTAAGTTGACCGAAAAGGCTGCTTTAGGTCAAGTATACTTTATGGAATAATTTGGCACAACTTCAAGCACTGAAGCTTAATAAACTCAAATTTTCTTTGCAGCCGGTTGCTTTAAAATTTTAAGTTAACTCAACTTTTTATTTTCTGAAGATATGGAGAAATAAAAATTTAAAGTGTCCTCAACATTTTACTTTCATTGAACAAACTGTTCCAAACATGCAGCTGAATCATTTTTATGAGTAAATTCAACTCTGAGCTCGAAAATATGTCCACCTAACTTACAGTTTTAAACTGAGTTAACTATTTGTAAGTTGGATTTTTTACAGTGTATAAATGCTGTAATGTTGAAATAATTTTCTGTTTAAAAACTTGTGAAGGTCATGTGACCATCAGGAAGAACACTGCATCTCATTTCTCACAGGACGCGTTCTCTGTTTTCGCGGTTTTCCAAGTTCCGTCTTCCGAGGTAACTTGGCAAGACCAGTCTCCACAAGAATGCAAGTCCGTTCTCAGCATTCTTGGAAGTGAGAAACAGCCAATGTGTTTTTATCCAGCAGTGCAATACCTAGTTCAACCACTGGGTGTCAAACTTACATCCTGCACCTTTAAAGTGTAAATTAAAAGCTATGGCCCAATCCCAATTCTACCCCTTAGCCCTTACCCCTACCCCTCGTTTTGCGCGTTCATGTGAAGGGGTAGTGGTGTCCCAATTCTCTTTAGCTTGAAGGCGTAGGGCTAAGGGGAAGGGGTATACACCTCTTCGAACGAAGGTTTTTCAGGACCACACTCAAAACCAAGGGGTAAGAAAATTTCCCAGAATACACCAGCTACAGCAACAGTTTCGCTGCACCCGGAAGTAAGGAGAGCCACAAATTAGTATTTTTTGTCATTATTACGATTACTTTTACAACAAACAAACACGTTTTAATATATTTATAACTGCGTTCATGTTTTACCGTCATGCTTTTATAAAAAAAACACTAAAATAAAAACCGCTAAATTTCGCGATCTATAATCCCTATTAATAAATCCTGTACAGCAGTCCTACAACATTCTGACACTCGATGACACTCGAATACCCTGTCAGAAAAGTTTAGTGGCTGAAAATTAGCTTTTTACAGAGTCTGCTATAATGTCATGTTATTGGTGTGTTTACATAGACATACACAGACATACATAGACATACGCCATACGACAGGATTTCGCAAGCTCAAACTCTCGTGTGACCACAGCTTTAGGGGTAAATTTTGAAGCCCTTCCCCTTTAAACTAGTTTTTAAGGGCCAAGGGGAAGGGGTACAAAAATAGAATTGGGATTGGGCCTATATTTAGTTATGTATAGTTATAACAAAACAATCATAATAATAATAACCATGACACTGGATGACATCAAGTACAATAATAAACAAAACAATGAAATTGAAAAAATACTTCTAATCAATTAATAATAAAAAAGGCAAAATGATCAAAGGATATAATATTTACAAAGTCCTTATGAAGTTTTACATTTTTTACATTTTGTTTTTACTTTCATTATTTTGTAAGGTGCTAATTAAACCATTTAAACTTCTGCAAATTAGGTCATGATGATAAAAATTTACATTTGTGAATATATTATTAACCCATTAAAACAAATCAATTGCTTATACTGTTATGTTTGTCCTGAGGAAAGTAACAAATTCTATCACACATAAGAATCAATGTTAAACTTGCATTTTGAAATAAAAAAATATAAGTCGGACCAAAACATTTCAACACGGGGGCACTCGGCAAAAAGATTTACAAAGTTCCCAAAGATTTTTTTATTATTTTTTTTTATATTTTTTTTATTGCATAACAAGAACAATAGCATACAAAAATTGAGGAATACAATGCTTACATTTTTCCACATTACAGGAACAAATCAGTACAAAGTAAAATAAATAAAATAAAATTGCAAGGGATATATATATATATATATAATTACAAACAATTTGCATACGAAAAGGATTCCAAAATTGCATACATCCCTATAGCTTTTTTATTTTTTGTGTCTTTTAGGGTTTCGATATAATGCTTAAGATCAATTTTAAACAAATAAATATTAGCCTTATCATTAGACCATTTTTGTTTGTGTACATGGTACTTCCCATATATTATCATTAAATTAATAAACAAATTTTGCTCCAAAGTGTTGTTATTATTATTATATATCAAAGAAATATCTTCACAAGAAAGATTTTGTAAGTTGAAATATATGATATTCAATGTCAAACCAAAACATTTGTGTATATGTGCATTCAAAAACCAGGTGTTTTATCGATTCCTCCTCTAATTCACAAAAAGTGCATGTAGATTCCATGTCTCTAAAAAAATGTTTAACAACTTGTTTCACTGGATAAATTAAATGTATTAATTTATATGTCACTTCTTTAACTTTATTGGTGAGACAGTATTTACTAGGTAAGTTCCAAACTTGTTTCCACTCAATCTGCTCAATTAAGAAATTCCAAAAAGATTTGCATTTAGGCAACAATGTGGTTCTGCATAACTTTTTTTATGTAAAAGTTAATAAATTTATAGTCTGTAATTTGCACACCATTGATACTTAACTGATTGGTATATAATAGATTTAATTCAGAGGATAAATTACCAGATTAAAGCTGAACAAGTCCACTTGGAATTGCATCAAATACTATTGCAAATTCTTTAGCAGTTATGAGGATCTTGTAATAATTTGAGAAATTCACAATAATTAAAAAGTTGTCCCATTACTTTTGTACCCACTGATTTAAAAGGCATTTGGCCTGCAGTGTGACGTCATCGCTTCCGCCCTCTCTTCCTCCTCCTCCTCCCGCTGCTGCTCTGCTCGCGCTGTTGCTGCACGATAATCCAACATGGAGTAATCAGAGATGGGGCTCGTCGGGGCCACCTCAGCTACAGCAACACTCATTCCAGCTACAGCGTTCTCGGAAATACACACAAGCACTCAAACCCGGGGAAACGATCCGATTTAAGGCTCTTCATTCCGAGATACTCCTCCATCAGCAACTGGTTTGAAAAAAAAACAGAAGAAGGAAAAAAAAGAAACGAAAAAGCCATCAAGACGGAGACGAGGAGAGGGAGCGACAGGAAGACACACACACAGCCGAATGTGAGGGATTATTTTGGGGAAAAAGAGAATAGAGAGTGGCGTGAAGATGACGAACAGACCGAGCGGACCCGCTGTGGGATTTTTGTGTAGGTGAAACGAGAAAAATGATTGAAGAAACACACCCAAACGAGTAAGTACCTGGAAAGAAATGTTTTTTTGTTTTGTTTTTTTAAACTGTGTGTGTGTTTGGTCAGGACGTTCGTTCGCCTGTCATATGTTTTGGGGCTGTAAATCAGTCAAGTGGTGATTGTGCTGGAAAAGTTTGGAGAAGTATTTGAGGGTGAAATGTGGAGTGGTATTGTAAGCGGACGGAGGAGGGGGGGGGATCGGGCCCTCTCCCACCGACAGACTGACTGAAGGAGGGAGGGTGGGAGATGGAGTGGGGGTGGATCGGAAACATTTTGTAAAAGGATTTGATGTTTTTAAAGGCCCTTCCTTCAACATTCCTATGTGTTTGCACGTCACATGTTGTTTTGCGCAGCAGAGCCATTTTGTTTGTTTGTTTTTTTATAACTAGTGAGCTTGCTGAAATATTTACTTCTGAAAAGCGAAATGGTTTCATGTTCTGCAAAGTGTGTCGGATATATCCGCCATATGTCCGTTTTTTTTCTCCTCACAGACGCTTTGAATCGTTCTCATTTGCGTACAGTGCTTCATTCATAAAACACCATTTGACTGTGTTGGCTCGGTGTCAACGCGTTTTATATTTGAAAAAAATATGTATCGTTTAACGTTCAAATGGTCTGGTAAACAATACGCAAATATGAGCACACGAATAACGTCGACACTTCCGAGATTTTAAGTGCAGATTTAATCGACGTTTTATCGTCGTTGAGCTCAGCTAGGCCACGTACTATTTTTTTTGTCATCTCCTCGGCTTTATTTCCCAATATCGTGGCCTTCCGTGACAGAATGGCTGTCACACGTTAACAATGGTGTCCTCACGGATGAATTGGAGTCAGTCTGCCAGCGCTTGTCAAACGGAAGGGCGAAGGGCAGAGGAGTTGTTGTTTGCGCTCATTCATAAAAGCTGTAACCTTCAGCCGCTCCATTCATTACTGCAGAGATCGCTTCAGCGATAAGCCGCGGTCGGCGCACGTCGAAAACACACGATCAAAACCACTTCACGTGTGTGTGTGTGTGTGTGTGTGTGTGTGTGTGTGTGTGTTGTGTGTGTGTGTGTGTGTGTGTGTGTGTGTGTGTGCGTGCGCGCGCGTCAATGCTGTGCTCAATACATAAACACACAAG